>JAHPZR010009163.1:0-15061 GCA_019787425.1 Platygyra sinensis | reverse complement strand
TAAAAAAAAAGCGGCTTGGCGGTCTCTTTGATCTATGCGCGGGTGACAAATATCGCACGCTGTCACTCGGAAAATCTCGGTCAAATTAATTAAAAGTGCTTCGTGCTTGCTTCTGACCCACACTTAACGCTTGGCTGAAAGTCAACTCTCTTCCACAGCCGTATAAACTTAGTTTCTTTATATGCAGTCAAGAAGTGTGAAAATGAATGACCGTAGGTTAATTTCTGATTACGATATTTGCACACTGAGCTCTATAAAATGGACCGGAAATAAAGACCACTTAAATTTAGTAAGCGGGGTTTGGGAAAGGCTAGAGTATTGGGTTTTTACTCATTGATCGCCTAAAACAATCTCCTGAAACATTTTGAATGTTTTAATCGTTTCGTTCACACTGCTCGTTCATCGATGGCGGAGACCAGAAAGATCGTGGGGACTGTGGGCGGGAGGGCAACAAACCCCTAACCAGGCTGCGTTCTGTTTGTAAATTATACAATAACAAAATCAATACGCGCGCTCTGATTGGTCAATCAGCTATGGTTTTTTGTGCCGGTAAACCCATGGAAAAATTGCGCGTCTGCTGAATTATTATATAAAAGCAATAGACCACAAGTTTCTATGGTTTATAGGCTGATAAACCACTTGGGATGTTGGTAGAACACTCGAAGAATTCGTAAATCACTCGCCTGCGGCTCGTGATTTACAAATTCTTCTCGTGTTCTACTAACATCCCGCGTGGTTTATCAGCCTATAAACCATAGAAACTTGTGGTCTATTGCTTAAGTGTTTTATATATATCGGGAGTTATTTTAAGTCCTGAGAGTATTCTCTGTTTGATTTACTTGCAGGCGGGTATTCTAGAATCACAGCTTGAAGCTGACTCACCTTTTAATTTTACCCGTGAGTAAGTGATTCCAGAAAGATGTTGCCTCTCTAAAAGTAAAAACTTTTTGGGCAAAGCTTAACTACATGGCCTCTATCTGCTATTTGAAAAGTTTTTGGAGGACACTGTATCCGTAGACTTAACATTTACTGACCCACTGGAAATTATCAACGGTAAAATCATCACTCTCCCAGTAGAATCTGACTATACGGAATCTGTTAAGAAAATTATGCTATTGTCCGGCATGAAATTTCTCAGTAGTAATTGAATATTGTTATCGAGAAAAAAAATATATTTTGATTAGACATTGTTCAGACAGGACGCAAGATCTAAACCCTGTCTTCAATGATATGATTTAGTGTGGCTACATTGGATGTAAATTAGACTGGTGATTGAATAAAGTTTATGTGGTGGAATTTGTTATCAGTCTTCAGTTTACTCCAGAATCCTTTAATATTGATGTTAACCTCAGATTTAATTTTGTGACTGCTTTGTGCTCAGAGAGAAAAATATATATTTTTTCCTCTTAGGTTGTTTGGGTGATCAGAAATTCCGCTTCCACTTGAGACTATGTTCTTTGGGGATAAAAAGTTGGGAATCCTGGCCTGTTCAGCGGGTGATCAGAAATTCAGAATCCTTTCCCGGACTATGTTCCTCGGTGGATCAGAAATACTGAATCTTCTCCTGTGTCCTTTGAAGGATCAGAAATTTTGAATACTTTTGTGTCTTTGTGGGGTCAGAATTTCTGAATCCTTTTGTGTGTCAATGTAGGGGATCAGAAATTCTGAGTCTTTGGGGGATCAGAAATTCTGAATCCTTCGTTGTATTCTTTGGGGATCAGAAATTCTGAATCCTTTTCTGTGTTGTTTGGGGGATCAGAAATTTTGAATCTCGAGACAAGAAATTCCGAATAGGAATAGGGAATTGCTTGGAAGAATTTTTTGATTCCTTGCAAACAGGGAAAATTTTCGTGTGAGTTTTAACACCGTTTTAAGATTCAGAGGATACTGTAAAAATCATATTTGGAGTAAAGTGAAAAAAATGGATTTCCGTCAAAGCTCTACGTGTTACTTAAGGTCAAGTTTACACACATTTCCAGAGGAACTTCCCAGTCTGCGACGTAAAAATAAATATTCTCCGAGACAGTTTTCTATTTTACACCGAAGAAGCAGCCTTTTTTGAAGTGATTCTTAGTATTTGCTCTGAATTTTATCAAATCGGAACACCACATTTTAGTTTGGAAGGCGTTGAGGAAACTTTGAGTGGAACTGCGCATCGAAGAATTTATTGTACACAAGAAAACCCCGTCAAGGAAACAAAATCAAAGGCTCCTGTGAGCAGCTCATGGATGAATGTATCCTTATGCCTCTGTTTGAAAACGATTCTTCGTGTGAGACCTTTCATATAAAAACGAGTTTGATCATCGTGAGATGAATCTGTAGGTGCAAATCATATGAATGGTTTCGCATTTAGACTCGTTCTGACACAGAGGCAAAATGCAACTTGGAAATGGCCTATTGGATGAATGTAGAAAACGTAGCTGAGTAAAAGGAAGAGTGAAATGAAGGAAAATAAAAATCTTTTGGTGAAATGTGCAGAGGTTCTGGTGTCCAAATATGGTTGGTTATTGACACCCTTTAGGTAGCTGAATTTGTTCTCCGATAAAATCATTTTAAAATAAATAATCATGTATTACATATTTGAAATAAACTTCAACAGAGCACAACAACAAATCAAGATAAACACTGCTTCTATTAGGAACATTTTTCGTTTGAGGTTAACTGAAATTCTGACTACCATAATGTACAGTAGCACATAAAAACTAAGAGGAGACATTTTAGCCAACAGTTTCCTTTACATGCAGATTATACATTTTTGCAGAGGTATAAGTAACACAATCTTTAGGTTACAGTAGCACGACACACATGTAGTACAAGTACAGCAAGATAAAAACCATTTAAGAGCCGTCCTCTATAATTTTCAACTATGGTCATTTGTACGAGAAAAAATCAAATTCCTCAAAGTTTCTCAGATGAATGGTCTAGATAAGAGATTCACAAAACTATAACTTTCAGTTTAATTCGATTTGCATTTTAGCGCTGGGGCCATCATCTTGCTTTTGGCCCTCTGAGAGGGCTTTCAGCGGCCATTTTAGGGCACATTTTAATAATTTGCCATACAAAGAAACGACATAAATCCGGGTAAAAACCCTTTATTCTAAACAAGCAAATGTTACTTGTTACGTTGGGGGGCTGTTTTGGCAATTTAATCTTTATCTGATTTTTTTTACAGAATTTTAAATTTCTTCCCTTTCGGACTACTCGTGAAGCGCCGTAAAAATAGAAATTTAAAGTAAAATATCCCAGAAAATACATCACTTGAGATCCCAAAACTACTTTCCACTTAAAGAGCAAAGTCTCACCTGTAAAAATATGCAATAAAATTTTGGGGCAGTTAAAACTGTAAATTTTTAGAAGAAGAAGTTTAAGCTCTGCTTTTGTCAATAAAAAGCTGTCGTCCTAATTAGCATAATAACGCAAAAATAACGATGCACAAAGAAAATACTGATATATATATATTCCACTTACCTCGCGACATGTTGACAACTGGATGCTCCACGATTCCTCTTTTTATGTTTTCAGTAAGTTCACCCATATTTTCGATGATAACTGTACGAAATCACTCCGAGACATCACAACGGTTAAGTAGATTTCAACTCTCCGAAGCCCGCTTTATAAGTATTATTTGTCTTTCGTTTTACAATTTGCTGAGATCCTATCTGACCCAGACGTCTATTAGTAGCCCTTAGAATCTTCCTGTTAATCGAGGATTCTCATCAAGAACTCGTTTAACTCGGTTTTGTTTCGATCTGTTGTGCACCCACCATTATTCCAGAGATTGCGTTATATTTGACAAGTGGACATTGGGAAGTGGCTTGGAGCCATTTTGCGCATTTTAGCAGATAAACTTTCTTGGAAGGATTTGAATATGAGCTTCCACTTGAACATTTGGTTCATTCTTTTTCTGGGGGGAGGGTGGGGAAGGGGGTGCATTTTGATAAAAAAAAGGGAAAAAAAAGGGAAAAAAAAACGATAGACAGTATCATATCAGGTTCTTGACCAGGTGTACCATTTTATTAATGAGGTCCCGTTTTCAGGATGCTGAATATTTGGTAAAAAAAAAAAAAGAGTATACACTAGTAGAGCATGTTGTGTGAAATTCCAATAATCTCAGAAAATGACTGGCTACTCCCAGTTTTCTTTGTGGATTCCAAAATTCCTGGCTAAGATCTCCTTTTTTCACATCTACCTAATCATGCAGAAATAGGTTTTTACTTAGTAACTCCACCGCCGCTTACGTCGTTTCATTCTGTGATGGAACACAGCTGATGTCTACACAAGACTAGTTTTCAACTCTAAATAGGGCGCTTTACGCGATCTTGGAATGTTGAAAGCAGCTAGATCAAAATACACGCATATATCAAGCTTTCTAAAACCATTATAAATGCGTTTGATGAAGCTTGATTCTCATCGGTTGTTGACTTATTGTGTCTTCTCTGAGCAACTGCTCCCGTGTCTGTTTCTCAGCTTTGATCTGGAGAAGAGGGATTAAACGTGGCGAGAAGTCTGAGGAACTCATTTAAGGTAAGCCGCCTAATTTTGGCGCCATTTATTGCCTGCCTCATCTTTTGTGCTACAGTAACTCCTTCGACTTTATGGCCGTCTCCTGACCTGAGAAAAGCTCTTCTTGAAGGCACTTTTTGTTTTGTTTGTTTGTTTGTTTGTTTGTTTTTCATTGAAAGGCGAGGCTTTTTTTCGTCACTTTCCGGGCCCAGCCTTTAAGATTTAATTTCTGCAGCAGCGACAGGAAGAGTAGACCGGCTCACCTGAATTAATCTTCTAATTAAGGCATGGGTCTCACTTATATGTGATGTTTTGGACACTTTTTTTTTTCTAAATTTAGTCTTTTTCTTAAAAAAAAACCTGACTTCCAATTGCATGTTTTTATGTAAAATGATTTTTTTCTGACAATTTACTCGACTCTAGTGGTCATGTGATTGACCACGCCCTAAATTGAAAGAAATATGATCATTTAAGTTACAAGATGTAAATGTACTACAAAACTCTTGTTTTTTCGTCTAAAACCTCTGCCTTACCTGGTTATATGTCGCTCTAAATGGGGATTTTGAAAATGCTTTATTGTTTTGTCATTTTTTTCCAATTTTTGCCAGTCCCTCTCCAATGGATATACGTTGTAATTGAAACAAAAAAAATCTTTCAAACCTCGTTTAATTCTCTAAACTTGGTGGTTATAGCAATTCGGATAAAACAAAATTAGTCAAGGATTACAACTGCAAATTATTGTAAATTTGTATTCAAATTTATATAAACAACTGGGTGTGGGAAGTCACGGGACCAAGAAGCAAAGTTCTTGAAGCCAAAAAAAAAAAAAACTTCTTTATAATACTCCACCCTATACAAGTTTATAATCATGATAAATTAAATGTAAGGAAATCTCGGAGAAAATCCGTGTCCCCGATGGGATTTGAACCCACGACCCTCCGTGATCTAGTCGGATGCTCTAACCACTGAGCTACTGGAGACTCTATGGTGAGCAAGGGTCAATTTGTGGGTCTCGACTAGAACCGCATCGCGCGGTTACACAGCCAAGTAATGACTGGCTCACATGAACTCACTAACAGCATCACGCTGTCACATTAAAGCATATCAAGATGCAGCCAACCAACCTCCAAAGTGAGTATATTAAGTAATGATCCGTGCAAGAACTAGGCAAAAGAACAATAGACCGTGACAATAGCGGCAGTTATTATTTCGGCGCTGATCACTCGAATGAAATTAAATTTAACGTATGTGATTGGTCCACACACAAAAAGCTTGAAATTTGAATTTCAAATTGAAAAGTAGATACACTGGAATCCGTTCGAATATCTTTTTATTTTGGATTTGAATTCGTTGCATTTGTAAATTTAACATATCTTAAACTGACAAAATTTCGATGCGCCAAAAGGCTAACTTTTGATTGGTGCATAGAACAATGCTAAAATTTTACCGGGAGATAGATTTTAGAGAAATGGGGCACATATCTAAAAAAATTTTTATTGATGTCACCTTTTTATTGCTTTTTTCTACGATTTTTCGATATCAGCCAATCAGATGCGCCGATTTAATTGAATTTAAAAATTATTCTTTCCCACCTCTTAATCGATTTTACCAATTGCCTGCCTAGTTTTTGCTCGGATCATTACTTAAAGATGAACCAACAACTACATAATAAATTAAATGTTAGGAGATCTCGTAAAAATCCGAGTCCCCGATGGGATTTGAACCCACGACCCTCCGTGATCTAGTCGGATGCTCTAACCACTGAGCTACTGGAGACTCTATGGTGAGCAAGGGTCAATTTGTGGGTCTCGACTGAAACCGCATCGCGCGGTTACACAGCCAAGTAATGACTGGCTCACATGAACTCACTAACAGCATCAATCTGTCACATTAAAGCATATCAAGATGCAGCCAACCAACCTCCAAAGTGAGTATATTAAAGATGAAACAACAACTACATGATCCCATCGGGTCCCATCGGGGACTCGGATTTTTTCCGAGATCTCCTAACATTTAATTTATCATGTAGTTGTTGTTTGATCTTTAATATACTCACTTTGGAGGCTGGTTGGCTGCATCTTGATATGCTTTAATGTGACAGCGTGATGCTGTTAGTGAGTTCATGTGAGCCAGTCATTACTTGGCTGTGTAACCGCGCGATGCGGTTCTAGTCGAGACCCACAAATTGACCCTTGCTCACCATAGAGTCTCCAGTAGCTCAGTGGTTAGAGCATCCGACTAGATCACGGAGGGTCGTGGGTTCAAATCCCATCGGGGACTCGGATTTTTTCCGAGATCTCCTAACATTTAATTTATCATGTAGTTGTTGTTTCATCTTTAATATACTAAGTTTGTAATCGATAGCTTAAATGTATTTTAATTTAAACCACCCCCTTTAAAATATAGCGAGACCCTTTCCTTAATTCACTTGAGGGGTGAATATCACGATTGTCGCATAGCATATTTTGGCCTTAACAAATAGGTTTTCTCCTTCAGGAACAAGTCAACATAAACCGCACTGTAAATGGTTCTCTAGTAATTTTCTGAGCATTTCCCGCCCGGGTTTTAATCGGATTCAAAAGTGGGATGGCTTAGAAAATATAAGGAACTTCGATAAAACGCACGATGGTCGGTTGCTAGGGCTTTTCCTTCCCCGAAGGTTCTTAAATCTAATTTCTAGCTCACAGAGCAGAACTTTATATTTTAAATAAAGCAAGAAATTAGAACATCATAACTGGAGGAAAGTTTCCTCTATACTTTCAAGATTGCAAAGGTATTTTTTGACTTTTCTGAAAAGTGTAATGACGCAAATGACACCTATTGTTAGTAACAGCACGAAAAATTTGAAAAACAGTGTTAAGAACGGCACAGGCATTTTTGTCACGGAAAAACAATATTTACAATGAAAACCTCATCTTAAGAGCTTCTGCCTGAAAGACCGGGGCAGACTTGTAAATCAGGGTCGGCCGATTTTGCTTAAAATTGGTACACAATCTTGCTACGTTTTGTTGAAACTTTAACTGGAAGTGGCCAGGTTAGTCATCTTCTTGTAAGATTTGTCTTGGTAATAAAGCCTCAACCTTAGTATTTTTTTCTTGATATTACTAAACCAAGTACTGAACTTTGCAGGGATATTAAGACAACCCGATATAAAACATGGGCATGAAAATATAAGGTCTGAAAAACAGGCCATTTCCGGTTGCTTCCAATATTCTTCAAATAAGTCCAAGTCGACATAACAGCCACTGGCTAACGAAAAATTCCCATGAGTTGATTTGTTTACCCACAAAAGGCTAGGAATAGGGCATTACAAAGATAGATTTCTTTTTGTCTAAAATTAATTGTACGTTGCTAAAAAAGAGATTGAAAAGTGGCCAAAATTGCACTGAAAATCAGCCTCTGGGGACCCCTGAGGGGCTGATATCCAGAACTCGGCTAAAAAAAGTTCATTGAAGCCGAAACTTTGGCATATTACATCAGTCCACATAACAAGATTGTGCACCAATTTTCGGCCGAACCTCATTTCCAAGTCTCCCCCGGTCTCTTAGGCAGAAGTTCTTAATCCGATAAAATGGCGTAGAGTTACAGGTAATTAAAGAAATTCAAATTTCCCACCATGTGACCATTTATGTCAGGATTAAGGGGTTTTAAACGCGAAAACAATGAATGCATTCGCAAGGGAGAAAACATAAAGCTGCATAAAACCAAAATTGTAGTTTTTTTTAATTCAGCATGTGGTGCTATGACGCGTGTTTCGTCACGAATTAAGTCATTATGACGTAAGAGGACTTAATAATATTCTAGTAGGGCCTGCTGTCATTGATGAAACGATAAAGATGATCAACAGATTATATACAGGTCGCAATTTTTTCACCTGATACAGTCTACCTTTTTTTAATCTACTGCACATCTCCTCTCCACAACCTACTCTGTAAAAATGAGAGGGTCTGAATAGAGTTATTTGCACATAATATTTAGTGTTTGCTGTTAAATTGGCCAATGGTTTCCGGAGAAAACACCGTTAAGTGTTTAGAGGGTTTTTCGTGGACACCTCATAGGGTACCATAGTCTTTTAGCATTGTAAATTCTTATCTGCTGTTCGGTAATAAATAACTCATGAACTTTGAGCCTGTGCTCAAAGCCTCCCAAAGATTCTGTAGTCTCTTTTTTCGACCCAATGTGCAGCAGCATTCTGAAACACATAACGTTCAACAGCTCTGGTCATGCCATTTGCACTCATTTACGCCTTGATCTGTGGGGAGTTCTGGACGGTCAGGTATGGCATATATCCAGGAGCTTTTGACAAGGAAGGAATTACATTAATCTGCGATATGTTTTTAGCATTGCATCCTATCAGAAGCTTAGGTGATAAGCTTCTGATCTTATTCAAATGGCAAATATCCTGTCTTTACATAAAGTGAATTATATACAGGAATCTCATTATATATTACAAGGATTTCTCTCCCTGAAAAAATCGTACCTTAAAACTGTAAAAAAACGTCCTTCACATATAAAAGGCATGTAAGTATTACAAAAGAAATATAGTGGAAAATTTTCGAAATTCTCCTTGGAAACTTGTTTAGTCTTCGGACACCTTCAGTAGTCTTCAGAAATCTTCGGCTGTCTTCTGTAATCTTCCAAAATCTTCCATACAGATCGTCAATCGTCGGAAAGTGGCCGAAAACTTCTTGATATGCCGAACAAAGTAATGTTGCTATTTTTGGAGAGTTTTTGTTTCCACGGGATAAAATTTACTGCTCCATGGAATTTTTCACTGTTAGTGTTAAAATGCCTAAAATTTAAGCAAAGATTTAAGTGTTTAGTGTTATCAAGGTACCCCCAGTCAGACGACCAAATAACCTAAAAATGATTAGTTACATTTCCAAGCAAAACCTCATATTCAAATCATTCCGGGAATGTTTAATTATTAATTAATTATCTTATTTGCAACTTTAATTAAAAGCTGAAATGCGTAAATTGGTTTTTAAGCCAATTCCTACCCACCCCACCCCTACCCATTGGAATGTCCACTTGTCAAATGTAACGCAATCTCTGGAATAAAGGCGAGTGCACAACAGATCGAAACAGAACTGAGTTAAACGAGTTCTTGATGAGAATCTTCAATAAACAGGAAGATTTTAAAGGCTGCTAATAAAATTCTGGGTCAGATAGGATCTCAGCAAATTGTTAAACTTGTAAACGGTGGCTTATGAAGCGAAAGACAAATAATCCTTAGAAGCGGGCTTCGGATAGTTGAAATCTACTTAACCGTTGTGATGTCTCGGAATGATTTCGTACAGTTATCATCAAAAATACGGATGAAGCTTACTGATAACATAACACGAGAAGTCGTGAAGCATCCAGTCAGTGTCAACATGTCGCGAGGTAAGTGGAATATATCAGTACTTTCTTTGTGCATCGTTATTTTGCATTATGCTAATTAGGACGACAGCTTTTTATTGGCAAAGCAGAGCTTAGCCTTCTTCTAAAAATTTACAGTTTTAACTGCCCCAAAATTTTATTGCATATTCTTATAGGTGAGACATTGCTCTTTAAGTGGAAAGTAGTTTGGGGATCTTAAGTGATGTACTTTTGGAGATATTTTACTTTAAATTTCGCCTTTTTTTCACGAGTAGTCCGAAAGGGAAGACATTTACAATTCTGTTAAAAAAAAAATCAGATAAAGATTAAATTGCCAAAACAGCCCCCCAACGTAACAAGTAACATTTGCTTGTCTGGAAAAAAAGGGTTTTTACCCGGATTTATGTCGTTTCCTTTGTATGGAAAATTGTTAAAAATTTGCCCTAAAATGGCCACTGAAAGCCCTCTCAGAGGGCCAAAAGCAAAATAATGGCCCCAGCGCTAAAGTATGAATCGAGTTGAATTGAAACTGTTATATTTTTGTGAATCTCTTGTCTAGACCATACATCTGAGAAACTTTGAGGAATTTGATTTTTTCTCGTCCAAACAAGCAGTGCCTCTACTTTCAACCCTAGATTTGCATACAAACTCTAATGGAGAAACCCATGGGACAGCTCTACCATTGAAATTACAACAATAGAAGTTCGGAGTGCTTAATTTCCACACGCGACAATAAATATTTTTGAACAACTTCTTTCTTTACCTCATGGTATGTATTTCATACCATGAGATTTAGTGATGGGTGGATTTGTCACTCCATTCCCGTAAACAATTAATTTATGCATGCAAATTAATTTATGCATGCAAAGCCACATTAAGCGTGAATTAAACACGTTTCCCCCTGTCTCCCCTACTAGGTTTGGTTTTGTCCACATAGTCGAGCCATTGTCATATGTTCATATATGCTGGGACAAAGGTTATAGTACATGTTTACAAAATGACACACATGTATAATGAGGGTTCTGGGACCAATGTTCTGAGACACACGCCGGCTCGCAAAGCTCGCCGTCGGGTGTCTCAGAACATTGGTCCCAGAACGCCTCATTATAAATGTGTGTAAGAGAAAACAGCCCTGTCCCAAAATTATTTTATATTGAAGAAATGCGCGGCTAATATAGAAAGCAATGGCTGCTGCTAATTTTGCGAGAGATGGCATTGAAGAACAGAAACAGATTGACGATTTTCTTCTTAATTCAACCGGTAATCGATCCCTACAAATGCAGGAATATTTATTTCGTAAGCTTTATGATCAGATGGGAGAAGATGATGAAGTTCGAGAGATTCTTGAAGCAGCCTTTGATTTTTCAAAGCAAAAAAATTGCTGTGCCGCGATGAAAATAGGCGAGTACTTGTGTTGCGGGGAGCCCTGTGAAGGCATGTTTTGTTATAAACACCTGCTACAGATGGAAGGTCTAGGGATTATTGTAAGCCCTGCAAGTGCTGTGGTATAGGTACAAGAAGTACATACTGCAGCCCTTGTATACTTGAAACGGGGGAAAGAGCACGAAGCCGTCGTTTAGCAAAAGAGTTTGAAGATGATGAGCCCTCTATTGGAAGTTATGACTGGCACGCCAAAAAATCAGCCACCAACTAAACGTGCGTCATACACTCAACCACCTCGCGTGCAATATCCCGAACGTGTCTCTGCCATTTAGCTGGCCGCGAGTTTATGGGAGCCGTGACAAATGAAACTTACATTCGTCGCGTTATTGTTTTTTCGGTTGAAGAAATATGATGTATTGATATGGCATTCAAATTAAAGCTTGTGTGTCTCGCAGCCTCGGTTGGGGTCTCGACCGGGCTGTTAATTTACTATTTTGTTTCAAAAGAAAAAAATGAAAAAGAGGTCGTCGTCACAGCGGAAGAAATCTATGAATATGATGGCATAGACAAGGTCGCGATTGATGTTGGCGGCACAGATGCCATTTTATCAACAACTGCTGAAGAAAGGTTGCGTAAGCTTTTAAATGAAAGGGAAAAGAGCTCTTTATTGTACAAGTGAAACAAGCAATGCGTAAAATGATGCAACAGCCTGCCAAGCGACGACTGGCACGTCAAAACATCGAGTGGAAATGCGTCCGGTAATTAAATATTCCGTGTATGCAAATTCAGGTTTGTTTACATGTGACGAGGCAAAATATTTCATGCATCACGTCACGGCTCAAACAGCATTTTTACATTTTGCTTCTTTCATCGCATTTACGACTTCAAATGTTATATATCTGACTTCTTTTTGCCAAGAAGGCAGCGAAAGTTCGGCGATAGCATAACAAATTGTGTGAATCAACACGATCATTTTATATGTTTGTTATTTATTCAAATACGCATGCGTTTTACAAAGAATAAAAAAAATGCCCCACATGCCCGATAAAGCCGGGCTTATGCAATATAAATATCTAATATGGGCCAATAAACGATTAGCAACTGATTGGTAGTGTTCTTGGATGTTGGGTTGGCCGCCCATGATTCCTTAAAAAGCACATGCATGAAGTTGTTAGGAGTAGAGGGTGAGACCGAGTGTGCGGTGACAACCCCGGGTGAGCCCGCTCCGGCCCAGCACATAACTGGGAGGTGCTCAGAGATCCCCCGGGATCTCAACTCAGTCCCGGAGGATAAATGGGAAGGGGCAGCCGCCTTGCCAGCGGCGGGAAAGACCTAGCCGGGGCTAGGCAAACAAAACAGCCACCGAGCACCTCCCCACTAGGGTTTTTGCCATTTTTTGTGTCACGTCACGCAATGTCACGCGTTACTTTTTGTCACGCTAAAATGAAATCCTGAATTAAATTTCTGAAATGTTAATTCGAACCGGCGGTGAGAGCGTTTATTTTTTTTCGAAACTCTGCCTCTATCTCGCTTCGAACATCTTTTTTGATCTTCTCAATGTCTGGCTGAGATGTATTCTGAGCCAGTTTTGCCCTCACAGCCTCTTTTAACTCGCCATATCGAGAAAATTCATCCATGATCAACTGAAACTCGCTGTCTGATATTTTACTGTCGGCCAAAGCTTTGGAATATAGCCGGTGAACAGTGTCAAGTTTGGCGGTTGCTAGAGCCACAATCGCTTGATGTTTTTTAATTTTCGATTCAAGCTTCTTACTGGCGATTACCAGCCCTGAAGAAGCAAGAGCAAATGCACCGCCAACGCCACCGAGTGGAATTGAGGCTGGAAGACCTACAATAGAGAGAGCACTTCCAAGGCCGGCAACAGAACAAGAAGCAGAAAGGACGCCGGTCCCGGTAGCGGTCCAGTTGACAATCTTCTTGGCCCGCTTATATTTTTTTGCAACGCGGCGATAATGTTCAACTTCAGCGTTTAGAGAAGCTGCAACTTCATTGGCCTTTTGCATTCTGAAATCATGGGGCGAAAGCTGCGGATACAGACTTGACTCATCACGAGGTGTGGAAGGTAAAACGTTTGAGCACATACTATTAATAGAAAATTAATTTAACTCCAATTCAAACTCAAGCGGCATGCCCTTGAAATCAAACAGCTCACCTTCTTGATCTCTGACGCTGAGAGTGATGCTGTTTACATGAGAACTTGTCGAGCAGTCTCGAAAAGGAAATTGTAATGAAGTCTCATATCTGACTTTTTCATAAGGCTTGCCTCTTACATCAAACTTGGCCAAAATATCTGACCTTTTGCCGTTGAATAGATTGTTATTTCCGTCTATCAAATCACAGTGAATGAAGTACGCTGTTGGAGACATCACGCGTTTTATGAAAATTACTAATTTGTTTGTCTCTTGGCTAATGCCAAACAAATTGGCTAGATTATGATCAAATCTAATTGGTTTTTTACAATGACTTGTGATCACAAGCTGGCCAAGGGGCGAATAAGTTTCCGCGCCCATTTCATAAAAATGTTTTTTGAAAGCTTCTACCATTAATTTAGCCAAGGTTTCTTGAGTGTAATGTCCGGAGGCAAAATCTGAAGATTTCAATGTGTTGTCAGGTTCGAGTAATGAGACTTTACCTCCACTTTTAAGCGTATCCCAAGAGTTGTACAGACTGCAAGACAGCAGCCTCATGAAATGAACTTGGGGAATAGGCTCGTCAAAATAGACAGTCTCTCCATTTTTTTGCGCGACAAGAGTGATGCACAACCCATTTATAAATATGCATAAATATAATATATATATATATATATATATATATATATATATAATATATATATCTATATATATATATAATATATATACCTGATTTTTTGGAAAACCGGGCTAGCAATACATGTCTGACATTGACACTGATTGGTAATTTAACGCCCCTCCTTACTGGAAACCTTAAATCTCACCTCAAAAACAAATTCTTGAATACACCAGCTTCCATTTGATGGAAGAGTCTGTCTTGAAGGCAACAAAGGTAAAAGCCTTACTCGTTAGTCTGGAAAATAAGGCATTTTAAGGGACAATTTTAGTGTTAGCGTCACCGATGTCATTTCAATCCAGCCCAACCCCCTGCACTTTAATCTAGCTACCCCAAATGCACACCAGATGATAGCCCTGTGTCTTTGCAACAACTTGACACCAAGCTAGACACAAACCCCCCTCCATTTGAGGGAGCCACTAACCTTTAAATTACAGGGATAAGTCCCTGTACTAAAAGTAATGCAGGCCAGTATAAATCATGTCATTTTAATCCAGCCCATCACCCCCCCCCCCCAGCAATTTAATCTAGCTACCCCAAATACACACCAGATAAAAGCCCTGTGTCTCTCCAACAACATGGCACCAAGCTAGACACAAACCCCCCTCCATTTGAGGGAGACACTCAGCCTTGTATGAAAGGGCAAGTACTTGTACAAAATTCTCTAAATCCAGTCTGGCAAAAACCAGGGCCTTTTAATCCAGCCCACCCCTCCTGGAATTTAATCTAGGTACCCCAAATGCGCACCAGATGATAGCCCTGTGTCTTTACCACAACTTGACACCAAGCTAGACACAAATCCCCCCAAACTTACTATAAAACCACGCGAAAAGCAAAATTTCGTTAATTCTTTTTAATAATTTGATTTTCTAAACACACCAACACCGGGCACAAGAACTAAAAAATAAAAAAAATAAAAAAAAGAAAGAACTTGCCCGATTAAAATAAAGGGCTCTTCAACTACTTGCGATCCGATTCAAGTCAAAAG
>JAHPZR010009161.1:45000-46685 GCA_019787425.1 Platygyra sinensis | reverse complement strand
ACGATCAAGGACGTAATTTATGCCATAGTGTTGATAGAGCGTGACTCTTCTACCCCAATCTGTCTACAGTGGAACCCCGCTATAACGAACCCCGCTATAACGAAGACCCCGTTATAACGAACAACATTTGAAAGCCCGGCAGAATTACAGTAAAATATATGGAAACAAACCCCGCTATAACGAACCCCGGTATAACGAAATCCCCGCTATAACGAATTGATTTTGACGGTCCAACGCACAATTTACCCTGCTATAACGAATATTTTGTCCTGTCGCTCGCAGTCAGTAAAAACGACATGATGATACAAATGGTTGATAAGCCAAACACGACTCCTATTGGTCAAGATAAAGAAACTTTGACCTTCAGAGCTTTGCTTTATTTTAATGTAGCTGTTCACGCGCAAGTCTGTAGACTGTTTTACGTGATCTGTATCACACTGTTCAGGTTGGTTACCCCGCTATAACGAATATTTTTGTTGTTAACGAGATAATTCGTTATAACGGGGTCTTCGCTATAACGAAGACCCCGCTATAACGAACATTTTTTTCGGTACCGTGGCACTTCGTTATAGCGGGGTTCCACTGTACTAGACAGTTTGAAATAAGACAAGGGGGCCTTTATTTGGCTCTCTCGTGTCACACTACTGTGCGTGCTCTGCTCTCGTGTGACACGTTTCGCTCTCTGTCTAGCCTGCGAGCAGGCTCAAGTTGGAGCGCCTCTTTACTAGACTTCTTCCCGACGGATCGCTTGGCTCCTCACCGTTGCTGCTCACAGGCTTGTCTGTCTCGCGCTAATCCGCCTCTTTCTGCAGGCTATGGTGAAGGCGATCAGCTGAAAATTTGATAAATTAAAGACCTAAGTAAGACCATTTACCCAAAAATATAAATGTATTTTTAATTTCCTGTACTTTTGGCGAATGCAGTTCGATGTGGCCTGATCTGGCCATTGTTGATAAACGATAAGATATTTAGCATATTGCACGTGCCATCAACGGTTTATTTTTTTGAGTCACATTTGTTCGGTAATTTTCGGAAAATGCGCATTATAGAGTAGTTTTTAATTCGCTCTTTGTGATATCTAAACTTGAAATCTCAATTTCCAAAACCAGCTTGTCACACAGGTTACAATGAGTTTTATGCCGGCCCTCATATGATCTCCGTACGGTAAATGATTCCGTGCCATAAATGATCCCGGACCGAAATGATACCTGTCACCTTGCCTTAAAAGATGGAATTGTGGGGACTCAGGAATTTGGAATTGTGAAACTCAGAAAACCGTTAAAATTTGGATTTGATTCCAAACTGTACATTGTGCACTGAACCAATCACAATAAAGTTCAGGACACACGAGAAAACCTCGATCAATACCACAGCCAATCCACCTAAGGAAAAAAGATGGCGACTGGTACATTTACCTATAATGCTTTGCGCACGAAAACTCGAAAAGAGCGTATAAAAACACAAAGACAAATCGTAAGTCATTCAAACTCGACAAGAGCAGTGCTGTTACCATAGGAACGACTGCCGTTAAACCATATCTTTCGATATACCCAGTGGGCTTAGTTTGGTTTGCAAGGTATTGTGGTGAAATGTACAGCCGCCATCTTTTTCTTACGGTGGATTACCGCTGGTGTTTGCGGTTCAGTTTTCTCACGCTTTTATTGACTTTTTCTCAAACTGCGAGC
>JAHPZR010009161.1:0-40000 GCA_019787425.1 Platygyra sinensis | reverse complement strand
ACTAAAGGCGGACTCTCCACCTTAAACAGAGAATTAGCCATAGAGTTGGCTAAATGTCCTGAGGTGGAAATCTCTTTCCTTGTTCCACAATGCAGCGAAGAAGACAAGAGAACGGCCCTTAGTCACCACATTAAAATTGTCGAGGCAACAAGACTGACTGGGTTCGATGAACTAGATTGGCTAAGCTTTCCGCCAGATCATTTGCAAATTGATGTCATCGTTGGTCATGGGGTGAAGCTTGGTCGCCAAGCACAAGTAATAAGAAAGTCTCACAAATGTAAGTGGATTCAAGTTGTCCACACAGACCCAGAGGAACTGGGAATGTATAAGTCCTACCAAAATCCGATTTCAACGGGCGAGAAGAAGCACAAAGAAGAAGTGGAACTTTGCGAAAAGGCTGACTTCGTTGTAGGAGTTGGACCAAAGCTGTGCGAGGCTTTTCGCAGATATCTTCGCTGGTGTAAGAAAGATGAAACCATTCTTGACCTTACCCCTGGTGTCTTTGATGAATTTGTGAATGTTGAACATGCATCTGAAGACAGAAAGCGATGCGGCATTTTAGTGTTTGGCCGTGGAGATGCTGAAGATTTTCAGTTAAAAGGTTTTGATGTTGCTGGCAAAGCAGTCGCTGAGTTGAATGATGCTCATCTTGTTTTCGTTGGTGCCCCTGAGGAAAGCACGAGGACATAGCAAAGCGTCTTCTTGAGTGTGGTCTTCCTGCTCACCGCCTGACAGTGAGAAGCTTCCTGCAAAGCAGAGAGGAGTTGAAACGATTGTTTTGCGAGGTAGATCTTGTACTGATGCCTTCCAGAACAGAGGGATTTGGCTTGACAGGTCTAGAGGCACTATCAGCTGGTCTCCCTGTACTTGTTAGCGGGAACTCTGGATTTGGAGAGGTCCTACGTAAAGTACCGTTTGGTTCAGCGTGTGTGATTGATTCCGAGGATCCTCTGGTATGGGTTGAAGCCATTAAGAAAGTTTGGAATAAAGATAGAGAGACAAGACTTCAGGAGGCTGAACAGTTGCGTTCTTGCTATAAGAAGAAATACAGCTGGGCCAAACAAAGTGAAGACCTCGTTGAGAAGATGGTAAACATCGTTAATCAGGGTTAGTATTTAGGTGGTAACTTTACTGCCGCACAGCTCTGTATCTTTGTATTTATACCTAATCAATAGGTCTTGACAAAGTTCTGTTGATTTCTTATTTTAAAAGATAGGTTTTTTTTTTTAGTGTGTTAAAGCATGAAATTAAGCTTTAGCTGCTTTTCGCGTAACGTATTGAGTACAGTTTGAGGGGTGGAATAGGTAAACCTCATCCTGACAGAAGAAATAACAGAAACGTTTATACCAGGTGTGCAAATTCTTCGTTGGATTTATGGATACTTTCTGGTCTTAACAATATGGGATAACCAAAAACTGTGCATATTCTCTCGTGTTCTGTAGAATGTCAGAGCTCAAATGAGGGAGAAGAAGCGGGATTTCTGTTTCATCTACTTACCCAGGGTACTCAGACGATGAGTGGAGAACAGACAGGTAACCTGCGGCTCTGAACACTAAAAAATCAAATCACATTCTGATAAACCTAGCCTCCTATAGTAACCCTTACTTCCTGATAGTCATTAAATGATGAAAATTACCTAAAAACAATTCGTGAGTAAAAGAAAGAATACATTTAATGAACACCGCTAAGTTTGCAAACTTTGTTATGCAAACTTTGTTTAAGTAGCTACCCGCGGGCATGTTAAAATTGTTAATTTGATTTGTAAACCAAGTAAAACAAATGTCTGTATTTGTTCCTGCAAAGACCGTTTATGTGATCAGTGTAGTAATTTTGAGCTCTTATTAACTGATTGTGTTTGTGGTCCTCGTTCATTTATTACCATTGTGATTTTTATTACGTTTACCCTCATTGTACATTTGTGGCAAATTATTTAATAGATCTGATGAGAACAGGAAAAGGTGACGAGTGCCTCAATATCGCATCAATTCAGTGTGGCTTTAAGCTGAAAAGTCATGTGGTCATCTAAATTTTGTTGCAAATTCGTATAATTTCCGTTGCCTACTTTAAATTTATTTTTGACCATCTGTGTAGAAATACAAATTATGTAAACCGGAGAAACGCATGTGCAATTGCTTGGCTATCCGATTAGAATTAGTTATAACTGCATCGATTCTGTTTGCTTGCAGCTATGAGCATTATTCACGATCTTCAACAAATGCCGAGTGAGCACGATCCAAATAAGTTCCACAAGAAAACTAGTCCGTCAGAAGATCTACAAAAGATTGCCTCAGACAAGGGATTCAGCATTTGCCACAACCCAGGATCTGGAAACTGTATGTTCCACGCACTGTCAGAACAACTTCAAAGCGTGAAGGGAATCCAAATTTCACAAACAGAACTGCGGAAAAAGTTAGTCGAATGCCTTGGAAACTCCCCCGAGCTGGTAAGTCAATGGTTTACTGATGGCTTGCGATGTGACTAAAAGAGTGTTTTGTACAAGACTGGGAAAACAGGGCTCCGAAATGTGTCCGATTAACTGATTATGAAATTTAAGTTCCATAGTGTTTCCTCGAGTGCGTGGGCCAAATAAGCAGTAGACGCTTATTAGGTATTAGTAGGGACTCTGTCCCTGGCTCAATCGAGAGATGTTAAGTTATTAACTAAACTATCTGTCAACTTTATTTTATAAAATCTATCAATAGCCGAGTTAGGCTTTGACTAATTATTCAGTGTAGAGGGGTTAATTACTGCTAAGAACTTAAAATACTAACCTTTATTTTGGTATAAACAAGGACATAGTTAATAAAGGGAAATGGCTAGGAATTGTAGGCCGATTAACATGACAGAAGCAAACAATCAGGCTAAGATTGATGTTGGAAGGTCCGTGACCCTGGACATCGTTGGTTTTATGCTCACAGATTGCATAATAACAATGCCTCTTTTTTGTTAGTTGTATGAGCACACAACGCGGGGCGTTTTGTATTTTGCCAGGTTTTGTATAGGGTCAGTCCCCAAAAGAGCCAACAAAAACATACAACAAAAACGTTTATTCGGTTTCCTAACCATTTTCGTGTTTTAATTATGTCCAGGACGATAGACATTTTGTGTCAGGGACTTTTAGCCTATTCAATTAACTTTAGACTTTTTTCTCTCTCAAAGACCGATGGAACAGATCTGTTTAACTTTGTCCATGGATACCCATCTTGGGCTGATTACTTGAGAAGCATGGAAAAGGATGGCACGTGGGGCGATCACTTGGTTCTCCATGCCGCAGCAAACTGCTACAAAACTCCTATTCGCGTGATCAGCAGTCTTGACTGTGATATAATCATCGATCCAGATCGTCCTGTTGACAACACCAGCGCGCTTGTTTTAGGACACATCCATGAGAAACACTATGTCAGCCTTCGACCCAGACAAGGTAAGTTGTAAGGATTTGATGAGCGAGTAAAACAAACAAAAAAAGCATGTGCTCTTGATTTTAAGGTAATTAACGAATGACTCAATTAAGGTCGAACCTGTATATACCGGCCACCCTCGGGACTTGAGGAACTGGCCGCTGCCTCACTGGGCGAGGTCAAACAATATGGTACAGAACTTCATCACATTGCGGTCGTCTGGAAAGCGTTAACGATACTAAACGGCTGATTAT
Source organism: Platygyra sinensis (assembly GCA_019787425.1). Classification (NCBI taxonomy): domain Eukaryota; kingdom Metazoa; phylum Cnidaria; class Anthozoa; order Scleractinia; family Merulinidae; genus Platygyra; species Platygyra sinensis. The sequence continues at coordinate 36,348 of JAHPZR010009161.1, read as the reverse complement.
ATATATCACCTGCGAGTGGCTTTGTACATGTGATTTTTTAATAGTGATGGTGGATCGCATTTTAAACACATAATACCACATAAAATGACATGTGGCTTAGTTTCCGTTCGAGAGTAGCCGCTTATACAGGCAAAAGGCACAAAGAGAGACAAACATAGGACTGCTACAGGGTGGCCGCGGGCGCCGCTGCTTAATAGAGGTGGCGGCCTAATGCAGGTAACAAATACAGCGTTTGCATGAGCAAAAATCGGGAATTTGAAAACTGGCTGCTTAATAGTGGGTGATTGCTTGATACAGAGCTGTTATATAGAAGATTGACTGTAGTTTGTTTCTTGCGCTGAGCACCTAATAGCGGCCATTTTCCTAATTTTGTTGACCCTGAAATCCAGAATTGCCTGGCTCTTGAGACCATGATAACAACACACAAAACAACATCTTAGGGAAGTACATTGTAAGAGGTGACTGATAAAGTGTTTTTATGTGAACTGTTGTAGGCACTGCCCTCAAATTAACCTCTACGAAAGAGGAATCAAATTATGCTGAGTTGTGTCAGATTCTGGTCACTTTGGGTTCAGAAGTACTGACAGATACATTTGACAGAATTATTCCACCACAAAATCTTCAGAAACATTTGAAGGAGTATCAAGTTCATGACAGACTCCATTCACTTCGAAAGCAAAGAATCCTCACTTCAAAGCAATGGGGTCAACTGTATCCTGATCCTGCTTCCTCGGTGTCATCCAAGCACTTCGACGCTACACTTCTTATGGTTCTGTTGAGGACAGTTTGTCAGTTGACTCCACCAACAGCTGGCTGGGATGCACCTCCTCATGCAGCAGACATCAGTCGCGAGGCTGATATAGCCCGTGTGAGGTATTTCATGAATACTGTGCTTAACCATGCAGACAAAGCCCGTGTTAGTGATGCAGTATTTGTTAACTACTGCGAGAACATCCGCGGAATGCTGGTGAGATTAGGAGGAGCTCGTTATGGTGACGCCATGGACAAAATCATGAATCAGAAATTGGACCCTATCACCAAGGAACATTACAAGGAGCTCATGAAGCAGTGGAAAAAGAATGAGGACTGCATCAAGGACAAAATGAATGAGCTGGCAAATGCGACGGAATCTACTGGAAATGAGGGTGAGTCCTTATCACGGTTTTCGGCGCCATCTTGACGGGTAGGCAAAGCAGGTTTTATAAAGCTGCGAGCCAGCAAGCCAAGGGCGAGCCGTGCGAGCCATGCGAGTCACGCGAGCCACAGTGAAAATGTTAAGAATTTTCATTTGTTACAGTTATATTCGCATGAGAACAAGAACAAGAGCAACGGAACAAGAAAAATACGATTGCAATATCAAATTCTTGCAGCGACTACACAAACCGTCACTAACGACGTTTTTCGAATCAGCCAATGAGGACAAGAACAAGAGCAACAGAACAAGATGATGTGACATATATATGAAATAATTCATATTTGTACTGCGGTTGTACACGAAAGTGAAGAGTGATCATCGCAGTAAATTTTCCAATTTAAGCAATTGGAAAGAAGAAGCCTGAAAAAATTCAGGGCTTCAACGGGATTCGAACCCGTGACCTCCGCGAATACCGGTGCGATGCTCTACCAACTGAGCTATGAAGCTTTTACGGCTTCTTTTTCCCAATTGCTTAAATTGGAAAATTTACTGCGATGATCATTCTTCACTTTCATCTACAACCACAGTTCAAATATGAATTATTTCATATATATGTCACATCACTTCACTGCACGGGAAGATATGAACTCAATAAATTGACCTCGCTCCCAATGTGTGGCTTCATAGCTCAGTTGGTACTGAGAGCATCGCACCGGTATTCGCGGAGATCACGGGTTCGAATCCCGTCGAAGCCCTGATTTTTTTCAGGCTTCTTCTTTCCAATTGCTTAAATTGAAAAATTTACTGCGATGATCACTCTTCACTCTCAGAACATGATGAATACGATCGCAATATTAAATTCTTGCAGTGACTATACAAACCGTCACCAAGACGTTTCTTGAATCATTCAATCAGAATTCAAGCTAAAAAAATAAAAAAGCTACACATTTCACTTCCGGTTAAAATGCCTCTCGATCCCGCACGGAAAACTTTCGTTGCCTTAAGTTGGGTACTTTTAAAAGGGAAAGTGTTTCTGAACTTTATGCATATCGAGACTGAGCACATTTGAATCTTGAAGTGATTCCTCAGTATTGCATTGCACATCCCTACTGCGCACGATTTTTGCGTCATTAGTGCGGGCAAATTAGCTCGTGCACGTGCACACCAAAAGAAATTTTCCTCAAGCTAAGCTTGATAGCGAAATAAATGCTCGTTTTCTTTTGAACGGGCATGGTAACCCATATTTTTTATTGCATAACAATAGTGTACATGTTATCCTCCTAATTAAAAAAAAAAAACTAAACAAGTTTATTGGAAGCAAAAAAAGATATAGGTGAAAGAGTGCACAAAACCGTTACTTTGTTATGCAAATTATTACCGCAAAAATAACGACCCTGCGAACGCTTTACGTCTACGTCGTTTTAAATAGTGTGATGTTTCCACAAATTTTACACGATACTGTTCTTTTTGCTCGACACTTCGCAAAATGTAACTTGGACCGATGAATAACGCGCGTGATAAGTTAAGATTGGCCCATCACATCTCTTAAACGAGAATTGTGACCTATCATTTTTGTTGTATTTTTCGAAACAGTGCTTGGTAGAGAACATTCAGGGAAAACTTTAAAAAAATTCATAAGTAACTTTTATTTCTGACGAATCACCTTAAATAGGAAGAGTTTTTTGAGAACCCAGGTGCAGAGAAGAGCTCTTCAGCAAAAATCAAACAAGGGAGAAATAACTACACTTAACTAAGATCGTTTTTTAGTCTTTCGCTAATTGCCTTGTCAGGACTGATTGTAAGTGTCATTCCAATCTTGTAAGGAATGATGAATAAGTACCTGGGAAGTTTGCTAATGTACTGACTTGGCGTGATGTACAGATGTTTAGAGCGTTTTTCATATTTGACGCACCAGCAATAGTTCTGGCAACCGAAGCGAGATTAAGATATCTTCTGGGAATATTTCAAGTTTAGGCACTTTTGTTGCTGAATTTAAAATTAATTTCCCAGGGAAAGAGAGTACCCTGGGAGCGAGCTTGTACCGTTTATACTCGTCCCTAGGATCATCTCCGCTTTCGAGATGGCGGAGGGGTTTATAGCGATAGTTTAGTGATAGTCGGTCGCGAAATGATCGACGACTTCCCAGACACTCGCACGGCTCGCATGGCTAGCACCGTGGCTCGCATGGCTCGTTGGCTCGCAGACCCAGGCAAAGCGGTCAGAAATTACAGTGTTTGTATGGGAATCCGATGGCAAATAACTTTTCCAAAATTGAATTTTACACAATTTATGAACCGCAGCATTAAAATACTAAGTAGAAGATTGTATTTACCAAGTTTGAAGAATGTAGGTTGGATAGAAGACGCTCAGTTTTAATATTTTCTAATTTTTCATACATAAGTCTGTAATTTTTTCCCGCGCCGCCCCTTCTACCCTGCCAAAAAATTAGAAAAAATTAACTGAAAGCGTTCTAGCCAAGTTACATCCTTCAAACTTGGTGCTCAGTATTTTAACGTTGCGATTTATAAATTGTGTAAAATTCAATTTTGGAAAAAGTTATTTGCCATCGGAGTCCCATACAAACACTGTAATTTCTGACCACCTATCTTTGAACGTTACCAACAACATTTTATTAGCTTTTAAATTTGAGTTGACTCAGGAATATTTAGCTAGCAAGAGTCGGCATTACTGGACAAACAAGAAAAGTCATGAAGTGTCCCCCAACCGACGTTTTGGTCAACAAAATCCAGAATTATTCTCGTGTGTGTCCGTAACTCGTGTTTTTCTCGTATTCTTTCGCCAACAACCCGAGACCACTTTCGAGCAATGTTCGTTTGATTTTCGTATGCCAAGAAGACATGACGTAGATGGAAACTTTTCGCTACGATCGCTCCATGTGCTCACGTTGCGTGTTTATTCAACGACCTTGGTAAGTTTTCTATGTTAAGGTGCAACGGGGCATTTTCGCGGGAAAAAATTTCAAACCACAGCGCTCGTCGCAAAACCTTTTTTTCACTACAAGCATGTTAAGTTATATTCGTTTGAAAGGTCGTTGAAATGACCTTTTTCGACTACAATAGTTTTTGCTTCTGAGTAACAAAAATATCCGATTGCACAATAACGCTAAGCGCACGCTATGAAAAGACGCTGACTTCGCAGCGATATATAACTTCTCCGTTAATAGCTACCAAACATCGGCAAAGGTAAAATCTATTCCTTAACATTTCAGCTTCATCGTGTTAGAATGTCAGCGAAATCGAACAAAACCAGCACTATAAATTAAACTTTTTTTGTCACCCTTCTGTCAACAATTGCGAGCAACCGAAAAACTTTGAATATCACAAAATCCAGAATAACGAAAACAGAAACAAGCTTATCTGATAAGCCGATAAATATTCAAAGTTCGACCAAATAAACATTCCTCCGCGATGAGAAGACATGATGTAGATGGGGGGGGAGGGTGGCGGCGGGCGGCCCTCACGAGAAGGGAAAAGCCCTGGGAAGGAGGTTAAGGCTAACCCACTTCTTGTAATTAATTACCACGTCCACAACTCCACATGATACCCATTCAAAGAGTAAAAATATGAGTTTTAATAGAAAGATGTTTAGAATTTAAACTTGTTTATTTAACAAAAAAAGGGAGTTATTCAGCATTTTGGTCCAAAATAGGTTAAAAAGCCCAAAAGTTACCAAAAAAGTGCTAGTTTTCCAAAAAATTGCTAGAAGTTGCTCTATGACAAAAAAGTTGCTCAAAATCCTAAAAGTTGCTGAAAAGTTGCCGAGCAGAATCTGGATAGGCCTACTGATGCTTACAACTTGACGAGAGCTGTCTATTGACTCAGCTTAAAAACCTTGAATCTTGCTGGAAAAACTGCCCTGGCAAACGATCGGAATTTTAACCAAAGTTCTGCGCAATTGAGCGTTTTTCATGCATGGTTGCGTTTTTGACTGACATAAGACTTGTTTTTCGCTCGTCACTTGGCAACCAGCAAATCCATTTTGACTGTTGTCGATTTCAGAGCGACATCAAATGCAAATTTTCCCTTTATTTCATAACTTTGCTATCCTTCTTTTCTCGGAAATTGTAATTTTTATGATTAATTGGTAATAAGACTTCGTGTCGTCCAATTCTGTCTGTAATCATACTCGTGATAAACAAATCGGACTCCCGCTGCGCGGTCGTCCGATTTTGTTATCACTCGTATGATTACAGACCGAATTGGACTCCACTCAGTCCTATTACCATTACTTATTGGTAAAGAAACTGAAGAAGGTGTTGATGATTCTTCTTCAGATTTCACAATAAAGTTTCTTGTTGCCGTTTTATCATGTAATCATTGCAGATGATACTAGTTTTCATATCACTAGGCACATGTAGTCATAGACTGCCTATTTTTGGTATTTCCATTTGGAATTGAACGCTGTCGTTGTATATTTAGCTTCACCGTGTTTTTAGAGCCACTTGCGTACCGAGCAGATCTAGACAATTGCAATTTGGTTTGTAAAATATAAATTCATTTTTCATTAGATGTCGCCCTCAGCGTCGTCGTCGTTGCTTGACCTCCCTAATAATACTATCTTCCCACATTTTTACTCAGTTTGACTCCCTCTACTTTAAATATTTCAAATATCTTGATTATGTGATTCCTGTCGAGAAGGACATTTTATCAACATTTACTCATGACATTTATTTAGTAGATTGCAACAGCAAAGTTTGTTATGCTTATGTCATACTGCAGCTTTAAGTATTGCTGAAAGTGAATGTGGTCTTTGCCCATAGAACGCAGTATCTGCACATTCCGCTAAGACAATTGTACTATAGAACTCGAAGACGTTTATTTACTAAGTCGAACACGTCAACATCATAAACATTCCCTATATCGTATGTATGGTGAACATAATTACAATTTTTTTTACAATTTTTGTTTCTCAGCTTAAACCGAAGAAATTCAAATCTCCTAACTTGGGAAAATAAACGGAATATTTTCTCAGTAATTTAATTTATTGTCGTTTTCTCTGTTTCTAGGCATGTCTCATCCAGCCCATGTGATAGATAGGATCCGCGAGCTCTACAAAATCCGCGAAGGTAGTGTTCAACCAGTTCCTTGGTGTGAAGATTTCAACTTTCATCTGGATGAGCTTTTCACCAGGCTCAGGATTGTCAACAAAGAAAAAACGAGAGGAACCTTGTCTGAAGACATAACGAACATGACAGCTATCTTCAAAATGCATGAAGGATGTCAGAAGCCACGGACTGTTTTGATTGAAGGAGATCCTGGTATGGGGAAGACAACTTACTGTCAAAAGCTGGCGTATGACTGGGCAAGTAGACAAGGAGAATGGGACGAGTCTTTTCCAGAAATTGAGTTGCTGTTGTTACTTAGATGCCATGACATCGAAAGTAACATCTGGGAGGCCATCGAAGAGCAAATTCTCCCTAAAGATATTGACAAAGAATCCAAAGAAAACTTTTTCAAATTCATCCGTGAAAATCAGTCTAAAGTTCTGTTAGTACTTGATGGTTTGGATGAAGTGGATCCTAGTAAACTGGCCATGTACGTAAACCTTGCTCAAGGTAGAGAGTTCTCTAAATGCCGCATCGTTCTTACATCTAGACATGAAGTTGGAATGAAATTTAGGCGGTTCTGTGATACCCTGTGGGAAATTGTGGGTTTCACTACGGGCGATGCAACAAGTTTCATCTTGAAGTATTTTAAAAGCAATCTGCTTTTGGCTCACAAACTCCTAGAACAACTTTCACCATGGTCACAATCTAGAGACTTGCGTGACTTGATGTCAAATCCTTTAAACATCACTTTACTTTGTCTTCTTTGCGAGGATTGCGAGGGTTCCCTTCCGACGAGCAGGACTCAATTGTACATTGAAATTATACTTTGTGTTTTGAGAAGATATGAAGAGAAAAATGAATTGTCGAGTGCCAGCGACGACCTGATTAAAGTTTACGAGAAAGAGCTATTACATCTGGGGCACATGGCGTTCAAATCTCTGTGTGAAGGAGAGCTATATATTGAAGAAAACAAATTTGATTGCAGTTCGACTGTTTTAAGTCTTTTAACTAAGTTTGGATTTTTATCAGTCCAAGTCAGTCAAGGTATTCGAAGAAAACGTTGTGTGCGTTACGGGTTTATGCACAAGAGCTTTCAAGAATTCTTCAGTGGTTTCTATATCGCTTCAAACATTCTTAGCGGAGAACTTGACTGTGACACAGTAGTGACTGATGGAAGATATTTAGATGAACTGAAGCAAGCGTTTTTGTTCATGACTGGAATTGTTGTCTCTCGATGCGAAGAAACTGCAGTGTGTCTTGTAAAAAGCATCGGCGCACACATGAATGGCGAAAGTAAATTAAGGAGCAATCTGGAATTCGCGTTTGACTGCATAGAGGAGTGCGCAACCCATAAGAAAAACCTTCAATCGAAATTGTTGCATACTTTTGGTTCCCACTTCGAAATTACGGCTTTACACTTGAAGAGTTTACCACGAAACTTTGAGTACTTCTATGAAGCTCTTACTGTAAACACCACTTTGACTAATTTGGATTTGAGTGATAACGAGATTGGTGCTTCTGGTGCTGGTTTCCTCTCTGATGCTATTAAAGTCAATACCGTATTGACTAATTTGGATTTGAGTGATAACAATATTGGTGATTCTGGTGCTGGTTCCCTCTCTGATGCTATTAAAGTCAATACCGCATTGACTGATTTGAATCTGAGTTATAACAATATTGGTGATTCTGGTGCTGGTTCCCTCTCTGATGCTATTAAAGTCAATACCGTATTGACTAATTTGGATTTACGTTATAACAATATTGGTGATTCTGGTGCTGGTTCCCTCTCTGATGCTATTAAAGTCAATACCGCATTGACTAATTTGGATTTACGTAGCAACAATATTGGTGATTCTGGTGCTGGTTCCCTCTCTGATGCTATTAAAGTCAATACCGTATTGACTGATTTGAATCTGAGTTATAACAATATTGGTGATTCTGGTGCTGGTTCCCTCTCTGATGCTATTAAAGTCAATACCGTATTGACTGATTTGGATCTGAGTTATAACAATATTGGTGCTTCTGGTGCTGGTTCCCTCTCTGATGCTATTAAAGTCAATACCGTATTGACTAATTTGGATTTGAGTCATAACAATATTGGTGATTCTGGTGCTGGTTCCCTCTCTGATGCTATTAAAGTCAATACCGTATTGACTAATTTGGATTTGAGTCATAACAATATTGGTGATTCTGGTGCTGGTTCCCTCTCTGATGCTATTAAAGTCAATACCGTATTGACTAATTTGGATTTGAGTCATAACAATATTGGTGCTTCTGGTGCTGGTTCCCTCTCTGATGCTATTAAAGTCAATACCGTATTGACTAATTTGGATTTGAGTGTAACAATATTGGTGCTTCTGGTGCTGGTTCCCTCTCTGATGCTATTAAAGTCAATACCGTATTGACTGATTTGAATCTGTGTTATAACAATATTGGTGATTCTGGTGCTGGTTCCCTCTCTGATGCTATTAAAGTCAATACCGTATTGACTAATTTGGATTTGAGTCATAACAATATTGGTGATTCTGGTGCTGGTTCCCTCTCTGATGCTATTAAAGTCAATACCGTATTGACTAATTTGGATTTGAGTCATAACAATATTGGTGATTCTGGTGCTGGTTCCCTCTCTGATGCTATTAAAGTCAATACCGTATTGACTAATTTGGATTTGAGTCATAACAATATTGGTGATTCTGGTGCTGGTTCCCTCTCTGATGCTATTAAAGTCAATACCGTATTGACTAATTTGGATTTGAGTCATAACAATATTGGTGATTCTGGTGCTGGTTCCCTCTCTGATGCTATTAAAGTCAATACCGTATTGACTAATTTGGATTTGAGTCAAACAATATTGGTGATTCTGGTGCTGGTTCCCTCTCTGATGCTATTAAAGTCAATACCGTATTGACTAATTTGGATTTGAGTCATAACAATATTGGTGATTCTGGTGCTGGTTCCCTCTCTGATGCTATTAAAGTCAATACCGTATTGACTAATTTGGATTTGAGTCATAACAATATTGGTGATTCTGGTGCTGGTTCCCTCTCTGATGCTATTAAAGTCAATACCGTATTGACTAATTTGGATTTGAGTCATAACAATATTGGTGATTCTGGTGCTGGTTCCCTCTCTGATGCTATTAAAGTTAATACCGTATTGACTGATTTGAATCTGTGTTATTGCCCCCGCAGGGTTTTGGCCCAGAGGCCAAAACCCGAGGAGGCATTATAGTCTCCCCCGCGTATACGTATAAAGAATGTGTGAAATATGAGAAATATTGGTGTAGTATGCGAATCAATCCCGATTTGAAGAAACTAGGCGCGCACGGTGGTCCCGGTTAATTTTTCAGTCAGCTCGCAAGGCAATGCTACATGGGTAATTCTTGCAACCACGAACACGAGGAGGAGATCGAGGAAGATATTATTTGCAGCACGAGGAGGAGAAGAGAATATTTGCTAAAATATATTTTAGGGCGGGTATCTGTCATCACAGTGATTTCTTTATATCTTGAATTCAAAGGTTAATTAGCGGTACCGGATTGAACTGTTTGGTAAAGAAGTTGATTTGTCGGACACAAATCAGCAACGGGGTTGACAGACTCGACCCAAATACTACACGTATAAAGATCACGTTTATTTGGACCGCTTATTTTTACTGAGTAATCTTACGTGGCGTAGAGCCCATGTGACGGCTGGCTTGACTGGCAGGGATCCAAATGTAAAAATAAATGTCGTTTTCGTTGAGGACAAAAAGCTTGACTCTAATTTACATATATGGCGACAGTAACGCGATACTTCTGTTTACATCTCGGCAAAAAATCTCGACTTCTGTTCTGCTTTCAAGATACGTTTGCCTGTAGAGTCCTCGTATATTAAGGCAAATGATTTGTTTCAGTATCAGACTAGAACAACAGAGTGGTTTGATATTTTTTTTCCAGAATGCACTTCGTGAGACTGAGTATTATGTAAAGAACATCATGTGATAGAATGAGTTAAACAGAATGTGTTGGTTAAGTTAACTTAGTTGATTCTTTGGATCATATATATGATAAGATGCCTAAGTTAGTTGAACAGTATGAGTGATATAGTTCATAAAGAAAAATATAAAATTTCAGTTCATACAATAAATAATAGTTTCCTTATACGCAGTGGAATTTTTATAAGAATTTTATATTCTTGACGAATAAAATAGAAGCGGGGGCAGATTTAGTGAGAACTATTACTAGTAACAATATTGGTGCTTCTGGTGCTGGTTCTTAAGTCAATACCGCATTAGCTTGGTTGACTATTGATTAATTTGACGTTGGAGATTCTGATAGGGCTTCCCTCTCATGCACTAATGGTCAGTAGTGCATTTAGTGCAATGGTTTTATGTTTTAATGTAGTTTTACGGCTTGTATCTCCGGCAGTCTCTTACTGACTACGGAAAGCGCGCAAGTGTCTAAATGTTTCAGTTGATATGTTTTAAAGCTGATTTCTGTGGAATTGCTGTAAATTATTGTTGTTAAAGTTATCATTAGGAACATGACAGATATAAATATACAGTATGGCTTCCAGAAGAGAGTTTGCTTCCGTGTCTCTTAATCCGATCTTGATCATGCAAACCGTTTTCAATGCAAAAGTAGTTTTCGCGATTGGCGTAATCTGATCAGCGCTTACCTGTCGCCGACGACTTATGGTAGCCTTATACTATCGAAAAGCGGACGCTCTGTTTTCAAAAGTATCGTGGTAGCGAATTTCATACAGCAGTGCCCATAAAAACTGTTGTATTTCAGAAAAGTGCTTACAATTATTTTATACCCATTTCAATTTACTTCAAATAGTTGAGACAATATTTGAGACAGAAGCTTTAAAGACGTTTACCAAAGAAGAAATTTAGAATCCTATAATACTCTGATTCTAGAATCAGGGAGAGGGTTTTTAGATATTAAATACAAGTATTTTCTTAGCCCTTTCAGTACCAACCTATCACCAAAAAACTGCCGTTTTTAAGCGTTGAATCAGTCCTTGGGCTGGCATCACGCTAAATTGGCCTCAGTTTTGCTAAAAACAATTTTTTTTTACCTACCTTACCTTACCCGTTGCAAAATTCTTTCTTGTCTTTTTGCCTGCATTTTTCCCGGCCCGTCCATTCTCGCTAATTCTGCGTGTCATATTCTTTCTGGCTGGCGTAAAAAGTTTGGTGTTACAGCGCTGATTATATTACCGTGAACACCTAAAATATGTCTGGAATGTTTATTGTGTTGTAACCAATCACATGCGAGATCTTCACACCGCAGAAACCACAAGCAACGAACCGTTTCCTATCGGCCACGGAACAAATTATTTTTGTTTTGTTTAAGCATAAAAACTGTCTTACTAGGAATTAAAACACCGCTGTTCCCCAAGATCAGTGCTGAGGGTCGCATCCAGGTCATCGTTCGAGTTTAGAAAGAAAAAATTTAGAAGCCAATGCCAGTCTCCAGGCATTTAGGAGAGAGGTGCGTGCTCTCGATGTGCTCGGCTTGCTGGACGGCACGTGTTGCTGCTGTGCATGCTCATCATAGATTGGTGGGTATGTATGGTGGCGCCTGCTGTCTGGCTGGCTGTGGTGCATTGGGAGTGTGCTCCCTGATCCTCTATTTAATGCCACCAATTTACATTTTTAAGATTTTTAAGATTTTAACTTTCTGAACTTTTGTAATTTATGTTTGACTGTAGTTTATATGTTTGTCCTATATTGCCTGCTTTGCTTTGTTTGTAGTCTGTCTGTCTGCCTGTTTACTTGTTTGTCTCTATTTCTTTGTCTTTGTTTGTTACCCTGCTTGTCCTGTTTGTTTTGCTTATAATAAATTTTATTAAATTATATAAAAAGTAATTCTATTTTAGATATATAACTATGCATATTAATCAGTTCTTTGTATGTATTTATGTATGTATGCGACGCGACGGCGACCAGCTTTCCATGTAACGACATCACATGAAGATAATAAAAAATCAACAATCGTGATTAGCATAATCCTTGCCAATATTTTTTGTAGAAAAAGGGTTGATTTGTGTAGGCTAACAATTAAACCCTCGAACTACTGTGCCGGTAGAAGTTCCTTGATCGCAAGATCGCAAACTGGAAAGACCGCCGAACAAATTTGCGATCAGGCGTAACTACTTCCGATTTCGATCGTTACAAAAAGTTTGAAATTCGCGTGCCAAACTGTCGCGTGCGTCCGCCCGGCACATCGGCTTTGTAATTTACTTCAAAATCGCTCAGACCTGTATTCTTCGCTATTATAGCACATACTGTAAAAAAATGGGCAGGAAAAGTAATTGTTTACTTGTAAAAAGACTGAATGTTCAAACAAAACGAAAATAATTTGTTCCATTGCCGATAGGAAACCGTTCGTTGCTTGTGGTTTCTGTGGTGTGAAGATCTTGCATGTGATTGGTTACAACACAATAAACATTCCAGACCTATTTTAGGCGTTCACGGTAATATAATCAGCGCTGTAATTATGGGCAAAGTTTGGAATTTTCGAATATCATTTTTTTAGATTTTACCATAGCTTGACATAATTTTTTATTTATCATTTATTCATTAATTTAACTTAATGTAAAGCGCTTTTGAATATTTTATAGTTTTAGCGCTATATAAATTCATTATCATTATCATTATCATTATCATTATCATTATCATTATCATAAATGGGACCTTGATGAATTAAAGGTATAAGGGTCCATTTTACCACCATGTTTTGCGCCGAAACTGATGACGTTTTTCAATTTTGCTGCGTCAGAATGCCCTTGATATCCAAAATGGACTGCTGCGCAGATAGATCTATTGTAACTCTACTATCTGTTTATCAAGAATGTCGCAACCATCCATTAGGCCACTTCCCAACTGAAGAGAAAACTGCGGCAAGCCTACCTTTGTCAATTTTAAGTCCGTTAAAATCTAAATTGTACCCATTTATACTCCTTGCCGGGGTGGAGAGAGGCACTATGAAATTAAAGTAGAAAGGTTATCGCTCCAACTAGAATCAAAGGAGCCAACTATCATGCTACCACCTCTCACACAGGGATACCACCATGTATTGCGTACTTATTTCACAAAATTTCTTAGTTATATCGCGCGTCTTATTTTTTTTTCTGTTCTATGTAATTCTCACTAGATATAATGAAATTAAAACTAGTAATAGTTATCACTAAAGCTGCCCCCGCTTTCTTTTATTTCTGCTCATTGAAACAATAATATTGAACGTTATTGTTCTAGTCTGATACTAAAAAAAAACAATTGTCTTGATATGAACTCTTTTTTATATAAGAATATATTTTGACGTGACATCTTGGCCTCGCTACGAAAAGTGGTGTCCAGAGCATATGCACAATGTGCTGAACGCGATCCAGATCCAGAAACCAAACACTTGTACTTGATAGCCTAATAAATTCTAAATAAAACGAAAATGCCATAAGCTATAATGTAAGAATAATACAAGAATATTTTCAGCCTAAAATCGGCAGAAAAATAAGAATATTCAGTCTGGGCCGGAAAAATAACATCCTTAGAAAAGAAAAGAGTGTACGAGCAAACGTATCTCGAAAGCACAACAGAGGTGAAATGTAAACAAAAGTATCGCGTTACAGTCGCCATATATGCAAATTAGAGTCAAGCTTTTTGTCCTCAATGAAAACGCAGCAAAACATTTACATTTGGATCCCTGCCGTAAGATTACTCAGTGAAAATAAGCCATCCAAATAAACGAGATGCCAAAGGAATGTTTCAAACTTTATTCCTCCAGAGCTAACATTTGAGAAAACCTAAAACATATCTTGCAATATCAAGAGAAAAAAACTGGCCAAAAAAAACAGAGGTGCAAACTCTGCAAATTTACAAGCGGATAACAGCGAAGCCACACAGAAATATGACCTCTAACGGCTTTACCTCTGACGAAATGTCTCCCTGAAAACACAGGATTAGTGCTAAGCGAAATATTCAAAGATCCTCCGAATCGTACCATACAAAAGGGCAAAACTACGGAAGCCGATAAGGGTCACAAGTTGTCGCTTCCAGGTTGTCGCTTCCACTTTGTTCGCTTCCACATTTGTCGCTTCCAAGTTGTCGCTTCCATGTTGTCGCGTTGAAAATAAAGGGGGGGCTGTATTTTCGGACTCGCACTGAAATAGTGCTGGGCTTTGCGGGAATACTATAGCAGTTTTGTAGTTTTGTATTTTCATTTTTGGTTATCTCCCCCCCCCCCCCCACCTTTTCCAAGTTGTCGCTTCCAGGTTGTCGCTTCCACTTTGTCGCTTCCACTTTGTCGCTTCCAAGTTGTCGCTTCCATGTTGTCGCGTTAAAAATAAAGGGGGGGGGGGCTGTATTTTGGTACTCGCACTGAAATCAGAGCTGGGCTTTGCGGGAGTACTATAGCAGTTTTGTAGTTTTGTATTTTCATTTTTGTTTATCCACCCCCCCTTTTCCAAGTTGTCGCTTCCAAGTTGTCGCTTCCACGTTGTCGCTTCCACGTTGTCGCTTCCACGTTGTCGCTTCCACGTTGTCGCTTCCACGTTGTCGCTTCCACGTTGTCGCTTCCACGTTGTCGCTTCCACGTTGTCGCTTCCACGTTGTCGCTTCCACGTTGTCGCTTCCACGTTGTCGCTTCCACGTTGTCGCTTCCACGTTGTCGCTTCCACGTTGTCGCTTCCACGTGGTCGGAGGTAAAAGAAGAACATGGCAGCCATGTTGACGAAGTTCGCGTGTTGTACGCTCTTTTTCTTCTCTCTATATGTTCGTTTTTTAATAATGCGATATCCGTGATAAGAATCTACCCACTGCTTGCAAACAGTTCTAATCACAGCCGGGCCCGGCGTCAAAGAATATAATGCAAGTAACAAAAACGTTCACGGAGAGTTTCGTATTTTGTCCCTTGAAAGCAAATACTTAGAGACTTAAAACAAATCTTGCAACATAAATGAGCCTAAACAATAGTAACCTCTAAAGGCAAAGATCAGAGTACACATTTGCGCACAGCGGGAGTCGTGTAGGCCTGTCACAATTTTGTAATTTCTTCGGAGGAAACTTTTGAAGAGAACATTAAGCAATTCAAACGAAAATTACGAGCGAGAGGTTATCCAGATAACCTTTCGGAGAAGATTCTTTCAGAAGTTAAATTTAGCGAAAGATCGTCGGCGCTACAAAATAAAGAAAAGACGCACAAAAGAATTTTACCGTTTGTTACAGAATATCGCCCTTCTGTGCCTAATCTTAAGCTAGAATATTCTAATGGCAAAGTGGCAACTTATAAAGAATCAACGTGTGCTTAGAGAAATATTTAAAGACCCTCCAATCCTTTCGTACAGAAAAGGGAGGTCGTTAAAAGATATACTCGTCAGAGCTAAACTCTGAAGGTCAACGATAAAACCAATGGACCAATGGCAGTCGTGTTTGGCCTGTCTATTTTATGAACCATCAAAGCGACAACTTGGAAGCGACAACTTGGAAGCGACAACTTGGAAGTGACCACGTGGAAGCGACAACTTGGAAGCGACAAAGTGGAAGCGACAAAGTGGAAGCGACAACGTGGAAGCGACAACGTGGAAGCGACAACGTGGAAGCGACAACGTGGAAGCGACAACGTGGAAGCGACAACGTGGAAGCGACAACGTGGAAGCGACAACGTGGAAGCGACAACCTGGAAGCGACAACGTGGAAGCGACAACCTGGAAGCGACAACTTGTGACCCTTATCGGCTTCCGTACAAAACTTCCTAAGCGGCTACTACACGTGAATGGAGTCGCGCAGGCCTGTCACCTTATTGTTATCCTTGGGTAATTCTGACGATCGGAAGGTACTGTACTGATTTAGCTATTTAGTCGCAAATGAACCACACTGGCCTCGAATTTCGATCTAGTATACTTCAGGACTCTCTGAGCTGTTTTTTCCCCAAAATCCTTCTTCAGGATCTCTGAAAGCGTTTTTCAATTTGTTTTAGATCATAATCTCGGCCATTTCGAAGCGAGCTAATTTAATCGAGCTGAAATAGTAATGGAGGCCGGCAAATACAAACGCTTTTCAGGGACGCTTGAACTCGAGATCTAAACCAAGGACAAAGCTCGTGGCAAAGACGCCGATCCCGCAAGTCCTCGCGCCCGTGTCCCTTTGCTGGCCTCCCATGAGCGTTTGCGGGAAAAACGTCGATCCCTTGCGGGCGTGCAAGCGATCAAATCGAGATTTTTTGCGGCTATATACCGGAAATAACCTACATTCTCTCTTCTTCTCTCTCTATTACGCGGGGTAGGTCCTAAGGTGCCTCCTCGGGTTTTTGGCCCTCTGGGGCCAAAAACCCTGCGGGGGCAATAAGGCTGAATATAAGAATGAATTTCTTCACCTTATTGAGGTTTAGATTGCGCTTTTTTAGATGTCTCGATATTAACATGTTAGATGACACGGACCAGTTGCCTTTCAGTGCTATAAAATGCCTTGCATACGGCAGCTGCGCCCGCAGTACAAGCGGCAGTCAAAAATTAGGTGTCCTACCGAAACGACACGATAATAGCCTTTCTCTTCGCAATTAACAAAACTAAAGACAGTGAGTAAGTTGCTGTGGCCTTTACTAGTAGTTAACTTGAGAATTCTGGGTTAAATTTGACGAGGAAAAGCATATTTTGTTCAAAATAACACAACTATTCGCCTACCTGACGACACTCGACGAACTACGAGCGAGGTGCCATGCCGAACACCGGCGGTCCATTTTTGGCGCCAAATTAAGAGCTTGGAGGCACAAAATTTTTCATATTTTTCACTTTTTACAATCTGATATGGTTTTTGAAATTGCAAGTCCCTTTTTGTGCATATTTAATGCCATTTCCAGTGAGAAAAGAGGCTTGATTTCAGTGCCTTTCCTGACTTGTTAACTTGACGACAGGACACTAAAATTTTTCCCGCCCGCTGAGTCAAATCGCTTTGCCAGAATTTTTTTTCGCGCGAGCGGCCATTGTCAGCGTGGGGAAAAATATTATATTTCGCTTCAATGATGGATACAGAGACTCGGCCCACTAGTCCCAAAACAAACACAATTTTCCGGCCTTTTCTCGTGGGCTAGAGTTCTTAAATGAGGCAGAAAACGAGAAAAACAACGGAAGAGGAAACTCGGCATCAGCGCCGTCACGATTCGCTTCACTGTCCGAAAGACACTCTGGTAAAACCAAACAAATTACAAACTGGTCTGTTTCAACCTTTAAAGGTAACCTTAAGTTTTACCGTTATAAAATTGTTAAATATAAACCTCGAGCTTTCAACAGAAAAATTGAAATAAAACCAATTCTATTTTGCTTCATATTTCGCTTACCGCGAACAATCACTTCTGTTATTGTTGTATTTTTTTCGCGTCGATTTTCAGGATTTTATGCACAATTCCACCGGCTATGTTATAAAACAATTGGTTCATGCTTTTAGCTGTGCACTATCGAGTTATGGAGCACTTGGGAAGTTTGGACACTTCAGTCATTTAATAGCACTCCAGAAATGTAAAAAACAGCCCCCCTCCCAGCGTTTCTCAAACACCCATTGTGTTTTATCACAGTATAATTCACGGACTAGGCTTCTTTAGTTGTTAAAGAAAAGCTTATAGACTTAAAAATTTATTTTTGATGAATTGGAATTTCCGCTGAGTAAGAGTTAGTTGGAATGTTAACACTCTGTTTTCGGGACCAGAACTAGTATCCGCTTATAAAAGGGTTTCGAAATAATCAGATGTCCTCCTAATACAGGTTTTGGCCCCTTTCAGGCCTGTACTTAGTTTGGCGCAGCACGGAAAATGACGCGCGAAAAACTAGAGGAGAGACACAGCGCGGAGGTACTGCTCGCATAAAGCTCCTCTCTCCATTTTCCTCTCGGCGGTTTTTTCGCGATGCTCTGTTCCAACTAACTAACGAGTGATTGGTTAATATAGGTTTCACTGTAGTGTGTGAGTAAAATATCTTTTTTAATAACACAACACAAAGGCCACCGCCTGGCCCACGACCTAGCGTTTTCGATTTAAATGGACTGTTTAAGTGCACGGTTGTCATTAAAAGAAAAGTAGGAATTCAAACCTTTTTTTTTAATTGCTTGTCACAAATAACCTCTTGCCGAGTTAGGAATAAGTAGATGAGCTGGCGATCAGCATTAGCATAGACGAAGAAGCAGTAAGGTAATTGGCGCCTTTTTCGTGGAAAAAAAATTCCTGAAAAAAATTTTCTTTAACGCGTCTGCTTACGGTTTCTAATGTCCATGCCTGTGCCGGAGTATTTTTGTGCTTTTACTTATGCAACAGTGATATAATTGTTAATCTTAAGAACATAGCGTTGTAAATAATAATTGACTAGAATCTTTCAATTTGGCGGAATGTTTTTGCGCGTTAAGCTTATAGTGTAAATAAAGATGGGTGGGTTGACTTTTTTTTACCTTGAAACCGGGCGGCACAGCTTCATTTCGACATGAAATGTGCTTCAGGCCCGAAATGCAAGCGACCAAAACCCGTTAACTTCTGCCCGTTCTAATTTCTCATTTATCCGTTACTTGTACAAGTTAACCTCCATCTTCGGGGAGTTCTCGCGCTCCTCATGACTATTTTTAAGGTTAATATGGTTTCATCAGTTTGAAGAGATTCGAAAGTTGACTTTCGAGCGTTTTTCCTTCGTCGGAGCGAAGGGCCTGGTTGGATTCACTCCGACGAAGAGCTAACACTGTCAACCTCGATCCATTTTCTAATCTCGTTACTTTGGTCAATTCACGTTGTCAACCCAGTTTATAAAACGGAATTGTCTAAATACTCCCCACCGACGCACGCTGTGGATCTGCGAGCTTTTTCGAGTCATTTGCTGCTGTTTAAGCATTCACATTTTCAAAAAATAGATAATAAGTTGAAAGTTCCATACACAAGATTATCTGGCTTTGGTGACCAAAGGTAAACCTTAAATTCGTCTTCACTTTCTGGTGTTAAAACGATGCGTTATCTTTCAATTGGTCTCCCGTCACATTCCATCTAGAATGGTTATTACAAAGCGCTTTGTTATAGCATTCAGTTTCAAAAGTTGGCTTATTGTTATTGTTTGAGTTCTCAGTTATTTGCATATCAATGGACACTTGACAAAGCAGCACAACGCTGTCGCACATCCAAAGCATTTCTCGCGCCAGCCGATCATCGCTATAGTTGGATTTTCCACTGTACATGTTTTAAAATTCTTTTCGATGGATCTAAACTACTTTATTGACCTGGAAAGGGGACCACGTTTACAAGTGATTCAATGGCTCCAGGCCCGATATTTGCTTCCCAATCCTCTACAGTGTGCGCAGTGTAATCGTGCAATGGACTTCACTGAGAGAAACGATGATCATGTCGATGGCTACCTCTGGTGAGTCAAGTTTACCTTACTGTGTTATCGGACCACGAGCGTTTCTATGCCGGTTTTCGCATTAATTTCTGCTTTGTTATGGATGTATACGCTCATGAGTGAAAAGTAGCCTCCTTCCAGACTGATACTGTTTGTGCAGATCTTTTGTTATGTGTGGGATTTTATTTTGGCTAGACGTTTTACGCTTAGGTTGTTTTTGAAGTTACGTAGCTTTGTACTAAACCTGCAAGCTAGCTTGATCAAACTTTCCTTTCCATCCTATTTATTGCTTCCCTCTTCTTCAGTTTCGGGCCGCATACCACGGTCGGGCTATCCAAACCCCTCCGGCTGGACTTCTTTAAACTCCTTAAACTACAGAATACAGGGCCACTTTTATGCATGTATAAAACGAGCCGGCTCGTATGGTTCGTTTGCTCGTTTGTTCCACTGCCGAGCGAAACGAGCCGCAAAATATATGAACTCAACAATTAACGCGCATACAAATTTTTCCCCGTTCTTTTATTCACTGCCGAGCCAAAGGGGCCGGTTTGTTTGGTGAATGGTTTAAAGTGGTCCTGCCTTCAGTAGTTGCTCCCACGGTTGGAGTTATCGCTAACATTTTTTATTGGTATCATTTTGTATTCAAACTTCCCTCTATCTTCAGAGTTACAGTCGCCCAGTCGTTAGGGTTAGCAATTTTTTAATTGGTATCATTTAGTTTTAAAACTACCCTTTATCTTCCGTACAGTAACCCAGTTTTCCAAACGTATTACCGGGACGATTGATTGAAATCTAAACATTGGCCTCTTTATGGTCGTTTGCCTGTTTTAAATAGATTTTGCCGATAAGATCATTCAGAAAATCAGATCGAATCTATAGCGCAAGCTTTCGCGAGAGCGCGGGAAAAACTTGCGCTTGCGCAAACAAGTCACTATACCATTTATCCGATTGCTTTCGCGTCTTGTATAAGCCGCGGCTTCTTTTGGCTGAGCGTAAGACGTAAACTGGTTGTAAACTGGATGTAAGTTAGTTAGTTAGTTAGTTAGTTAGTTAGTTAGTTAGTTGGTTAGTTGGTTAGTTGATTAGTTAGTCAGCTAGTTCGTAAGTAAGCTGCTTTTAATTCAGTTCAGTTCCTTTCTTTACTTCACACTATAAACAACATTAGGGACTTTAAGATATAGTACGGCGGCAAATAGTGAAGATCGCTGCCGGTAACATCATGTCGCGTGTTTCACAACGCCTTTCCCGCCGTAGTCTTGCTTTCCACTAAGGGAAAGTGCCCAGTTTCACGTACTCTTCACTACGTGAGTATAAGCCTGCTGTTTACTTCTCATTTTAACGCTGTTTTCACTGTTTGAACAGCCTAGCTCGAAGATAAAGTACTCAATCATAAAAATCCGTTCGAAGATAATCCTTTCTTTGTCATTTTTGTACAGAAAATTTGAACGATTTTAACACCTATTGTAAGCGAGTCATATTTTATTGACCGGTCCGAACAGCCGCAGGTAAAAAAGCTTTGTATCTACTAAGCTGAGTTGTTCAAAGTGTATTTTATTTGAATTGAAAGCGTTGTTTTTCGGACTTACCATACAGTTTTTTCGACTGTCATACTTCCACTACGTTTTCATTTCTTTAGGTACATTTCGGACCTGTTCGAGGGTTAGAAGCAGAGAACCTTGAGGACACCATTGAAGATGTGAATGGTATGTATGTAATTTTAATTCAACTTAGAGATGGTTTCTTAAGAGTTTGTAGATGGGAAACAAACACAATAAAAGGGCAATAACTACAGCAAAAAAAAAAAAAGGAAGCGGAGAAAAAGGAAAGGCAAAAGAAAACAATTAAAAACAACCTGAAAAGCCTAACATGCAAGTTACTTTCTCATATAAAATCATAAGTTTTTGATGGGTAGCAACCCTTCCTTTTTTTCCTAGGCAGAGATCGTACAAGTGAGCGAAAATGCAGGCGAGTGAAGGAGCATGCCTGGGTTAAGCAAAAAATTGGGGAGAAGTCGGGAGGGCGAGTAGGGGGAGGGCGCATTTTTTGCAGTCCTTCCCAGCTGAGTTTCTTTCGCGTAATTATTTTTCAATCCCTCCCAATTTCATTCCCTTTGCTTAAGTTTTTGGAAACACCTGCTACACAGGTTAAAGTTTTGATTTATGGGTATGTCTGAGCAAAAATGACGTCAAATGCAACACCAGAGCAAAGAAAGGCAAGCTGTAATGTTGCATATGCCTTTTCGAGGTATCAACATGGAATTAACTGAGTATATATTCTTTTCCACAGAGGAGACAAAGAAAATGCCGAAAAAAAATAAGAAAAAGAAGAAAAAGAAGAATAAAAACAAAAAAAGAAAAAATAACGGAAAGCAGACAGAAGAGCCAGAAGAGAAAAAGATCTGCCCTACAGTTCATGAAAACAAGTGATTGTAGAGAAAACCTATTAAAGGACCCTAGCGAGCCACACCTTTGTTTTGGTTTACATGCAAGAGTTTGGCTAATATATACCCAATGCAAAAATGGCTGCCTTGATACTGTTCCTTTGTTCGTATTTAAATAAGCCTCACTAACCTCATTTTTGAGACAAAATTGCAATGAATTTGTTATCCCGAACGAGGTCAGTGAGGCTATTTTGAATACGAATAAAAGAATAATTTAAAGCCAGCCATTTTTGCACAGGGTCTATATTTTACTCAGAGGAGGTCGACACAAAAGAAACCACTGTGGAGCCACAACAGATAATCGAACAAATTTTCCAGAACACAACTGACAATATGATGGCATCAATAAACGGTGAAGGCTGACCAGGGTCCTTTAACTAGACCAGCCAATTTCATCTTAATAAAGGCTGTTGTGTAAAGTTTTGTTCAAATTCAACTCAAACATGCCGTAAACTGCTGCTTATTAAGCCGTCCCACTTTTAAGCCGCCATCTACATGTGACAAGATATTACCCTTGTCTGCCAGAGAATATTTTGAAATGTTTTTCATTTTTACTTCCCGTTATAAGGCATCAATTCCTCCCTTCACATACACACACAACCAATTGTATAAATTGATCTATCTAGAGTTGTGTAAGCCAGGAGCTTCTCAGTGACAGTTTACGGTATTTATAACTTGTGTTAATTTTCCTCTGTTCTTGGCTTTGATTGATGCGTGAAAATGAAGCAGAACACGAGCAACAAAATATATTTATAAGAAGAGGGATTTGAAATGAAAAGACTGATTCAACTAAAATTTGAACAATTCGTATATCACTGTGATACGTTCACCCTACGAAATACAAGTGGTAAACTGAGACAAATCTTCATCGATGCTAAGTGAGTTTCCATTGCTGAAAATTAAGTAAGTTTTCCGAACTACCGAGAATTTATTTTTTATGAAGAATGATGCCCAGGTTAAAATAGTTAAGATGAAAGAAGCTGGTTTTGTTATTGTTATGTTGAAACATTAACTAAATTAAATCGACTTCCATATCCATAGCAAGTAAATAAAAAATTTAGTCTACAGTTATTGTTAATATGGAAAGGTGCTGTTTTTGTTTCTGTTATTTAGGTACATTGTTAGGTGCACTATTAACTCTATAACAATGTATTGTAAATATTGGCATCAACATCCATAGCAAGAAACTTAGTAAATTGCTTTTTTGATGTTTTTAACATCGGAATAAAACTACCAATTGATATGAGGGACACAAGTTTAATTTAGAAATTCGGACTTGCTATGTACATTATTTTCATTTTAAACGTTTACATTAGATTTTACAGATAATATAAAATTCTATAAAGTTCCGTTACATAACACAAATATAGAGGTACACATGCAATAATACTTTACTATATTTATTTTTGTAAGGTTATATTGAAGGCAGTATCAACAGCTATTGAGAACTTCAAATAAAAATAAGTGTCACGTTGATTGCCATGGTACTCTTTTATCAGGGGGAAGGGGTATTTCGTTTTTTTTTTCCGTAGAATTATGATGTTCTGCTAATGGACGGCAATAAGTAGTAATCATTATATTGTTGCCTTGCAAGTAACAAGTAAAAATATCGTCGTGTAACAACATCCTGAAACATACCAGAATTCACAAAAACAGTACTTACTTTCAGTGAAATTCTATCTGGTGCTCGAGCCACCCATTTTTGAAGATTGACAAAAAATGCAAGTTGCAGAAGAGGTGTTACACGTTCGCACTTTTTTTGGGAAGTTGCAACGGGCGAGCTAGCTGGAAATTATAAATGATTTCTTACCTAATAAAAAATCTCCGTAAGCAATAACAAGTGCGGAAAGTGAGAAAATATAATTCTCCGACTCCGATGTTTTCTCTTTACATTCCTTTTACCAATATCCCTTTTTGAAAACCCTTTGCACGGTTTTTTGCCCATTCTATAAAGGAGGGTGTATTATATTTTTCCGTTAAGGTTTGATTCATGACCAATTCCCTTAATGAATGGTAATGAACCCGACAAGAGGAGAGGGAGATGATAACTGGAAAAACTGAATACGGGTGGAATTCGTGCTCGATTTAAAACCGTGTTCGATTTGAAATCGTGCTCGGTTTTTGGAGTGTTAAAACCGTGCTCGATTTCATGTATTATGAAAATCGTGTTCAATTTGAATATATGCCTCAATCGTCCACGGTTTTAAATAAATCAAAAACCGTGCTCGATGTGAAATCGTGCACGATTGCAAACTCGATTTTGTGTGCTCGATACTGGAATAACTAAAACTAAACCGTCGTCGGTTAAAGTTTCAGTTACGTTCCGAGCACGGGCTTAAAAACCGTGTTCGACTGGACCTCGACCTCGATCAGTTGGAAAAAAATCGAGCACGCCTTTGGAGAACAGTTAGTTGATCGTGTACGGTTTAGAAAGCGTGGACGATCTACCTAAACCGTAGACGTTCTCGCAGAAACGAAAATTGATCCTTGAAATGGTACTCGAATTGCTATTCGAGTACGGTGAACATGAATCGAGCTCGGATGCCCACCTATCAAATATGATCCAAAAATTTTCTTATAAATGATACAATCCGTCACCCAATACCCTTCACCCGCTACCCGTCACCCGCTACCCGTCACCCGCTACCCGTTACCCGCCACCCGCTACCCGCCACCCGTGGAAAAGTGCTGCCGGTTTTAGAAAGTTTACAATGTTTTTGGTTATAAAACTGCAGTCATGTTAGAATTTTAAAAATATTTACAATGGACTCTCCAATGATGGAAATGCATTTTCATTCTCACTCTTCAAATGAAGAGCTTGACAGTCAAAACTAGAACACATGCCAAAATAGAATACTCTAACTGGTATAATAATGTCAACCAACAGGAGCCCATCAAGAAGAGTTACTTTCTAAATAAACTGCTGGGTTGTGTCAGCAGGAGAGTGAAACACTTGATTACAAGCACTATATAAGAGTAACCAATTCACGAGACTGAATAATGTGGAGGTAATTTAGTCTCTGGTGACTGTTTGAAATAAACTTAACAGCCATTTTACAAGCTATATTTCTCTATATTTTTAATTATGATTATATTTAAACATCAGCATGATTGGTCAACAATGTTTGCTGTACAATGAAATCTAACATGCATGCGAGGCAATTTCGGGCTATTTTGTAGTTTTAGCCCGAAATTGCCTCGCATCCCCATTGAATTGCATTGTAATGCAAATGAGAAAAATTAACCGTGATGGGCTATTCAGCTGTCTTTAATCATACTCATGATTAACAAATCACCTCTTCCGATTTTATTTTAATTACTCATATGCATAGAGTCTAAAATTATTGGACTCCACTCAGTTCTTAATTACCACTATTAATAACTGGAGTTATTAGTCACTGTAATATACTTTTTTTACTATTCAACTTTGTAGGAATTCTGATTTCTCTGATTGGCTGATTTGAACCAACACACCACTCTCATTGGCCATTCCAAAATTCAGTAGCAAACTTAGGGGGCTTTCCAATTTTAACCAGTGGATAAACTGACACCACCACATTAGAGATCATGTTAAGATAATTTGGTCCTTTGACCAAGTATGATGCTTTTAGGGGGAACAGAGACCAAGTTATGGACTTAAAAATATGGTTCAAAATCCATACAAACGTCTCTAATTTTGAGACAGCGTCCCCCAAAATCATATAAACTCTTACATTTTCTTATCAGTTTTGTGACAGCTGTAAAATCCCATCATGCACCTACTAATTGAATGAACCTGAGTTGAAAATTGCTATATTTGCCCATAATTTTTTAAAGAGTATGATAGAAATCATAAAAATTTTAAGAGTTTATATGAAGACGTTTGTATGGATTTTGAACCATATTTCAAGGTTCACAGCTTGGTCTCTGTTTGCCGTAAAAGCATCATACTTGGTCAAATGACCAATCTCAACATGATCTTTCATGTGGGTGCCAGTTTATTGATTGGTTACAATTTGAAACTCGCCCCAGTTCCCTGCTGAATATCGGAATGGCCAATAGGCCATTTTACAGTTGTGTGCTAAGTTACCTGGCCATGAATGCAGGCGAGGCTGGAGGTGACCTTGCTTTGATACAGACCTTTCTGCTTTTCTCATGTAAATGCCAACTAGTTAGAATAAGAACAACTTGATTTGCACATGAATAAAACAAGATCAACTCCAGCCTCACTGCCATTCAGATGCCGGGTCACTAAGCGACAACTGTAAAAAGGTCTAATACACCATGGCTTCGCCTGACTCACTTTGACAAGTTTTTTTGCAGTGTATTCAATTTGAATAATAAAATTGTTAACCCTCTCATTGCTTGTGAATTATCACAATTTACCTGCACTTGTTCACTAACAATACCCGGCCTAATGTGCCGTATTGAAATTTTTTCGTTCATTGTTAGTGAGCTCATGCAAATAAAATCCTGATCATTCACTAGCTGAGTGCATTAAGGTATCATGGTAGGTGGATTTTCAAGAAAAATTCGAAAAATCTTTTTTACGCTGTTCAAATTGAGAAGACTGAGAAGAAAAATTTGCAGAAAAAATGGAGAAAAAAGCTTTTTTACTTTCTATGATAGAGAAAAAACTATTTTTGAATCTCATGAAATCTCTTACCATGCGTTGACAGCTCTAATTATAATTCACCGCCAGTTGCCACATGTAATGCGAATTGCGGTGGCATATTTTATTTGCACACATGAACCGTTCTCGATCTGGTTGTTTCATCGCAAGTTAAGCTTTCGTTCTTGGCAAATTTTCTCTTTGTCAGGATGAAAACCCGCAAGAAAACTTCTTGCCCATTTTCGTCTCCGAAGAAGCCGAAGAGGCGAAAATCTGGTGGAACCAGCAAGTTCACCGTCAAACAAGGTCTTTGGCTCCTGATCTGAGCGACTGTGGGTCAAATTATTTTAAACTAAGACGAATGGTTGAAGGATCTCGAGGACACAAGTCCCGCCAATGAAGCTGAAGGTCAAAATACAACAAGTACTAGTCGCAAGAAATTGCTGGAGAACGGACACGATTCTGAAACTTCCACAGCGAGAGATCGAGTCAAGCACAGATGTAGATTTAGATGATATAGACCTCGAAATTTCCTCTTTTTGGTTTCACGAGGCATATATGCAGAAAATGTCAGGAGAACAAAGAAGTCTAAACTCGAACATCATAATACCAATGCCGCCGACGAAATAATCACGGCAGTTTTACGCTTCTCAGACGATTTCACTGCAACGTAGATGTCTGTTTAATTCAAATTGTCATGACCCATTGTGTTGGTAAACTGACCCATGCCGACATCTGTCAGCGCGAAGGGGATTTTTAACACCTAATCATGCTGATCTCGCAAAAGGTTTTTCGTCTTTTTCTCGATAAAACAAAACTGCATATAAGGATGAACATTTTTAGTTCGTTTACGCGTGTCTTCCAACGGAATTGGCTGAAAATCGGCAGGTATGTTCCCTATTACCTCCTTCGAAAAAGGGTGTCGGGCTTTCTTTAATTTCGCTTCCATTTCAGAGTTATGGCCTTTTTGGTGGAAGGAAACACCCGCATTCAGAATATCAAACTTTAGGAGGGTGTACAAAAAAAACCAAACCACATCTGGAAAATCGCCGACACCCTTTTTGAGGGTGATGTGTGAGAAAACATTTCCGACATTAATCGCACAGCTCCGATAATTCACGTGCGGAAGCGAACCAGTTTAAGCAAAGCAGTGTTTCTGGGAATTTCTTTTCATATCACTGCGAAAATAACTTTTTTGAAAATTTCAAAAATATGATTGTATTCTATAACTATTAAGCTTTCATAAAATGTATAGGTTGATGGGGTTTTCTTTCAAAGCGCCAGCGTAAGAGTGCGATTTCCAAACACTGTCAATCCACCTACTATGATACCTTATAATAACCTTTAAATAAAGCCCAAAATAGTAGACTTGAAAATATTTCTTCATTACCCATTAGCAAACTAAATGTCAACAGTTTTTTCTATCACTGAAAGAAAAAAGAACTACATCTTTAAAAACACATCCTTAACCTTGACTGAATCAAATCATAAACAAAGCAAGAATATTGCATAGCAATAATAAATGTAAAATTGTTTATTGCAGATTATTGCATTGAGGGACAATGCATTATTACAGCAATATTACCAATATTAACGGGTTGTTTACAAGTTTTCATGTGACCTGTGTGATACAGGTTATTACATTGGTTATATGATGAGACACCTCCATGAGTGGGTTGAAGAACATAAGCAATGTTCCATTTGTAAACATTACATGTCAAAACATGGAACTATCCCAAGGGATCTGACTGAGAACATCACAGTCTTAAGAAAATGTAAGGACAAATTTGAATGCCTTTTGTATGAAATGCTATTCATACAAAAGGAAAAACTACCTTTATACATTCAAAGTGATTCCCTAAGGGCGAAACTGTTCATGTAAATTAACATTTTGTATATTCGCTCCTTTAAATTTTAACACTGAATTTTTCCTGTCACTTGATTATGAGGACAAGATGTCCTTGAAACGTCGTGTAATTAACTTAGTATCTCTTCTCTTTTTGTTAAGTTCTACATCTAAATCATTATTAATCAAGATTACCAATATTACCTTTGCGGGTGTCCTCCAGAAAAAAAAAATCAATATATCAGTAGAAAGGTTATAAAAAGTGGAATTTGATAAAATTATGTTCTGTCTTGACTTTTACTTTCCAAAGGTGGCAGAAGCCTAAAACTGCAAAATGAGTGGCTGACCTTCCCGCAAATTAATAAAAAACAGTGCACATAATTATGATTTTTTTGTCTGGAGGACACCCGCGAAGGTTTGGAGTAACCTTAAACTCACAAGAATAACGTCTTTAATGCTATTAAATTTGAGATTGATTTCAAATCTATGTGTGATTAATTCACTAAAATAAATCCCTCTTCAGAGAAAGAAAATTAACAACCACAGCAACAGCCAAACAGCAACCATACAGTGCACAACTACAACAAGGCATGCCAACTAAAAGTTAACAGAGAACAGAGATACTGATGTAAATTTTTAGTCAGAATTTTTTTGTTCAGTTGCAAGGTGGTAACAATATGTTTCCTCAGTTTTGTCTTGTGCACATTTTCTTGAGACATTGATTTCACAACGTCATTTTCCCTCAGACAATAGGATGACAACTAGAGCTATGAATAGTTAATGAACATGTAGAATCATGGATTGTTTTACAAGAAAAAGGAAAAACAAGATTAATGTTTAAAAAAAAAGTAACTACATGATTGTATAAAATTCCCACAATAGAATGATCCCCATATTCCTTGAATAACAAAATTATGTATTTCTCCCATAAGCAAAATATAAATAAAATAATATAGTTATATCTTGTTGATTCCATACACTATTAGACTACTGTGTATGCTTGACAGTGTGGTACCGGATTGTGTAAAATGTAATTACGTTTCAAGTGATACCACAAAGTGCTCACACATCTGACGCGTTGCAAAATTTGTGTAACTTGGTATAATTTTGCACACAGAGGTGTTGTAACTCTCACCGAACTTTTTATAAGGTTCATATATTTACACAGTTAGAAGAATAAAAATTGTTTAACCATTAAGTTATTGGACTACTATAATAATATATTATAGTTATTTGCACTTAAATTCAGTGATCATCTTCCAGGAGTTCAGGTAATTGATGGTATTCCTCTTCAGACAAGAGGTCATCTGGTAGCGTGTCTGGCTCACTGAGTTGAATCTTAACTAGCCAACCTGAAAACAGAGAGTAATAATTGCTATCAATTTAGCATCTATTAATTATTGAATATTATAACATAGATAGGACCCTGCGTGTGCTCTGATTGGTCAAAAACCTATGTTTTATCAGAGTATAAAACATAGATAAAGTGTGTTTTATTGTTTTGCGCGCGTAAAATCTGTATCATAAAGTAAATGAAGAAGCCTAAGCCATGTATTGCACTGTGATAAAACACTCCAGTCATTTGAGAACACTCGAAAAATGTAGAAAACACGTCGCCTGTGGCTCATGCTTCCTACATTTCCCTCGTGTTCTCAAATGCCTGTCGTGTTTTATCACAGTGTAATACACAGCTTAGGCCTCTTTATTTGTTAAATAGATACTAAATGAATGGCACAAAGTGACAGACAGAGTCATATTACTGTCAAAGTGGCTTCAAGCTTGCCAGCACATATCTCTCTCACTCGGGATTCAGAGGACGTTCATGCTACTGATTCCATAATTGTAAAATTACTTCACCCTCTTTCCTACATTAGCACTAATTATATGGCTAGTTGCACTCATTTCAAGTAATATGTGAATATCAAACAAGTTTAAAAAACAGTTCCAAACTCTTAGGAGAGCTGATAGCTAGTAAAACAGACAGTGGAGCAGTGTTAATGAACTCTGGAGTGTTTGCAAATGTGGCAAAACACAATCTCAAATAATTCACATCTTATCAATCAAAATTCAAACTAAGAAGAAAACAGAAAACAAAAATTGCAAGAATCCATAAAGATCAGATATATGTAGCGAACAAAAGCAAAAATACATGCATGTGCATTTCTGTTTCCGTTTCTTTCTTTTTTTTTTTGCATTTGTTTTCTTCTGATACTTTTTTTCCCCTTCTTTTCTTGCTATACTTTTTTCACGACTTATTTGATTGATTGTTTTATTAATAGGATGATTCCAGAGAATATCCATACCATACCACGGGTGGCATCTTGGAATTCTGAGGGAGAGAGAGAGAGGGGGGGGGGGGGGTTCTTGGACTGGCATGTGTGTGTGTGTGTGTGTGGGGGGGGGGGGGGGTAAACCCAGTTTGGAATTCCACAGGCATGGGAGGGGTGGTCAGCTCTAAATTCAGTGCATTTCCAGACGGAAAATGGCGAAAGCTTTGCTTGAAAATTGCTGACCTGCTAACTTTCCTATTTTGTAAATCAAGCATGAACCAACCATGGAAGCAGGATGTAGGATTAAGCGTTCATGCAGATGAATGAGCAGATGGGTTGAGCAGCAAGCTCCACATCAACGTTGCCTTAAGTGTACCAATTCAAGCATTTCTGAGAAAGCATCATGGAAATGGGCAATTCTTACCACAGATTGAGTAGCCAAGCGTAGTAAAAAGAAATATGTTGCTTTTTATTCCAGTTTCTGAGCATTTTCATGCTTATTTCAGGCTATATTGACCCAGTCATTTACATTGGGGTATCATTTAAAAGATCATTTCCCCCTGAGTTAACACCTATACACCTGTAAGTGATGCCAAGTTTGGTCAAATCTGATGGTGTCAGAAGTAGAACAACTGCCAATTGTCGTGGCTGGTTACAGCTGGCACAGGTGTTAATGGGTTCATTGAGCAATAAAGAATCAATTCCTCCTCCATGGAAGATTCTGCCAATCATTAGTTTCTTTTCAAATAAGAACGTTTCACTCAGACTCTTTTTTGTTTACACTTTTTTTGGTAGTAACTGTAAGTGCAAAGCACTTAACAGAGAACAACCACATCAGAGATTTAACCAACATTTTTTCAACATCATCTCCATATTTCTGTATCTCACCTTCATCATAAGGAGACTTATTTACTAAGTCTGGTTCACTTTCTAAGTTGCTGTTAATTTCAGTGACTTTCCCTGAGACTGGTGAGTAGATATCCGCTGCAGCCTTTACACTTTCCAAAGCACCAAATTCCACTGGGAAAAAATTTATGCACACAATGCAACAAGTTTCATAACAAATTCCACACATGTTTTGAAATTACAGTATCAAAGAATGTAGGGTTAGTAATTACAAACCAGGAGGCTCTTCCAGATACAGTATAAGAAACAAATTACAAAAATTGAATGGTAACATTTATTGTGGCAGGGTGGGTGTATTTTAGTAGACTGCCTCAATGAGTCTTAGGCACTAAATTCCCAAACAGACTACTGGAGAACACAGCAGGACTTGATTGCTAACCACTTAAGGTCTGTGAAAAATAAGTATTGCCTTGAGTAGAATGATTAAGAAGAGAAACAGGGTGACAGGCATTTTGTCATTGATGTGTTTTCTGTTAGAAGAACAAGTGTGTCCTGAGGTTCCGGCAATGCATAAGCAGTATTTACAAAATCAAAAAGCATAAGACAAAGTAGAGGGCCTACCCAATACAGCATTTGAATGAGATCCCTGTTGTAGTTCCACATTCATGAAGATGGCAGTCAAGCAATATACAACTTAAATGTCCTCAAATACAAATTATGTACGCTACAAAGCCAACATGTACTTGTACTCCAGTTCTGTCAAGTAACAGACAGTTTCTAATTGAATAAGTTTCTTACCTCCTTCTGTCACTGTCTCGCCCACATCAGGAAGCTGAACGTATACAATATCTCCTAATTTACTCTTGAAGGAAACAAGAAAATGATTGAAGTAATTATGCTTTCTAGTAGAATCTGAATGCTTCTTGTTCAACCAATAATGAAGACAAGACTTACCTGAGCATAATCTGTAACTCCTACTGTACCAATTCCATTCTCCACACTTATCCATTCATGCTTTTTTGTGAATTTCCTCTCTAAAATTCAAATGCAAGAAAATTATCCCACAGTATGTGACTGATGAATGCACATGAATCAAGTGAAAGAAATTAACTTGACCTTGAATTGAATCAAACTTAATTCAGGACTGAATTCAACTGAAAATCAACAATTGACACACCTTCTTGCATTTAAAAGATGGACAGAAAGGCTTGTTTTGGTTTTAACAAGAATTGAAGACAAACTTTTGGGGGTGGGTGGTGGGTTTTATCTCTTTAGATTCTGAACAAGGTTGCAATTACTTACAGTATAACATGCTTGTCTTCCAAATCAGCCATAATAAGTGGGAACAAAGATACTAAAGAGTTTCTCATTGTTTAAGGGTATGTGGCGAATGGTAAATGAGAGACTTTACGAGATGGCAAGACTAGAATTTTTCTTTGTGAGCCCAAGATATATTGGCTTTTTGGATGGCGAGACCGAGACTTCAAAGTGTTTCGAGTGAGAGCACGAGGTGTTGAGACTCTCAAAATTCAACTTAAAAATTAGATTTAGTTGAGAGCTGAACGAGCTTGTACACTGAGAAGTCTTATAGTGGAGTCCTTTGTCCTAAATACTTGTACCTTTACACAGTTCTACAGAGGACAACAGTAATTTCTCTGACTTGGTTTCACCCCAAGCTATCATGGGTTGTGTGTGGCTTCTTGATTTAGCCCTTTGGCCAGGTGGTAAGCAACCACTTTGTAAATAATCGTTTCATCATCATCATCATCATCATCATCATCATCATCATCATCATCAATATTTATTTATACACGAAATCGTATCATTTTACATGGTCTTCCTAGGAATCGTGTTTAAAACTAGACTAAAATACTCTAAGGAACTATTGACTATATAATGCTAAAAAAAAAAAAACTTACATTACGAATAATAAGAGTTACAATGGGTCAAGGTGTATTAGAAAAATCTTTCCCATGAAATGAAGTTTTAAAAACATTTCAATTCTCAGTCTAATACTGATACTTAAATTTCTCAAGCGAATCGGACTGCGACCAGTCTTTAGCCAAAAGTTTGACTTATTCTTTTGTTTTCTGCTTCTGGTAAGCGACCACCCAACATGATCACGTATGATCATGAGAAAATCTTTACACAGAAGTGACAAAATGACTTCAGTTTTTAACCCACGACTCCTCCCACTGCTAATCATTTAAATCACTTGTTTTGCAGCTGTTGAAAATGGCCACAATTACCAAAATATGGTGTGATATAGGCAAAGAGCACAGCCGTGATTGGTCTGATGACATTAGCAGTTGACTGTTTGCACAAGTACCAGTAAATTAAAACCTCATGATATTGGTTTGATTCACTTCATCCTATTGTTTGAATAAACATTTGGGTGTCAAGAACAAGAATCAAGAGCTGAAAAAAATTCACGCGGCCCCGGGGAACATTCTAGATCTCACAATATAGTTAATCGAATTTAGACTGCTGGTAGTCAGTTCGCAAATTGAATAAGCCGGGTTCTAAACTTAAATCGCCGGCCTCACCTCAACTTAAATCGCCGGCCTCACAAACTTATTTCCAGAGGAAAAATGTCTTAAATTGAGGAGCTCTAATCACTTTACTGATTGGGACTTGCGCATTATGATTGACTACAAAATCCGGATCATGGCTTCCGGTTCATCGAAGTTTCCACGTTGACCAGGTATAAATTTTGCGTAATATCGATTGCCAAAGCACGAGCTGGAATACGATTTACATGACTTTACCTGCTAAAAGCTGCCTTGTCACGTGTAGAAGCCGCTTACTCTCAAAGTTGGTGATGCATATCGCTGCTCTTTTGGAGGAGAAATTATAAAAATGGGGCAGAATTACTAAAGATCTCCTCAGAAAACCCGCCATCCTTGCTCATTCACGAGGTTCCTACTCACCCGAGTAGCACTGGGTTCCAGCAGTATGGTTTATAAAGAGCCCCTCTGCGCATGACCACACGTGCGTCAAACGCTAATGGCGGCTTTCTGAACTTCAATGTTGTCTGTTTCTTCTGGAGTATTTTGCAGGATCCAAAGCCTTTGAAGTACATACTTTGGGACATCATTACAAGGAATCTCCTCTAGAAGCTGTTGGTGTATCTATTTTGAAACTGTGAGCGTGAAAAAGTGAGTAAATTAGCTAGGGTAGTATTTTTTCTTGCGTTACACGAGGAAAGGTTATTGATTGAAGTCTTCATTATTTTACTTACTACATTGTATTAAAATGGAACTTACAATAGAGACTCTTTCGTAAGCCTTATTCCAGCAAAAGCACGATTTAGTGCGAGAAGCGGAAGACCTTTTAGTAACTATGCATCCGCAAAACAGGAGAACAACGTTAACAGTGACAACAAAATTCAACTTTTAGATCTATCCAGGGTAATTCCTATCCAGTTTAAGCGAAGTACAGCGTTAGCGTAAGTCTTTTTCCCTTCAATGATCCCTTAGCTTCCATAACTTTCCTTATCATGATCTTCTAAAGATGAAATGTTTGGTTACTTTAATTAACCCTATTAGTGCCGCGGGCCGATGACATCGGCCTTTGAGTACACTCCTAGAAGTGCCAGGGCCGATTAAATCGGCCCAAATATGTAATGAGCAATTTGATTGGTTGCTAAGGCATAACTAACAGATTGAGCCAATAGAAAGTGCTGTACTATTCAACAGTTTGTTATCTTCGCCAAGCCTTCGTGTTTAAAGTCGTGAAGCCAAGTATTGCCCGAGTTTGAGCGTCTCCATTTGCAAAGAAGACCAAAATATGGCGGCCATTTTGTTACGCAGTTCTTTTCTCGCAATGCTACGCGCCCTCAGGACAAAACAAGACAAAAAAATCTTGGAAATGAAATCATCAGGACCTTAACATCTCTCGATAATTGATAAATTTCCTTCGGCATGTCGATAAAGGACAAAATCCACTGTTTATCATGCCGCGTCTTCGAGTAACTTCGACACTTCCATGGATTGTGAGCGCGGCAATTAAATCTAAATGGGCACTAAATATTTTGCTTCCCATCGTTTATTTTGGATTATGGAACAGGATTGACCTTCGCTTTTCAAGAGTATGTCTGTTGTGGATGGCTAGGATGCAAACATATAGGTAGAATTCAACATTTATTTCGTGTGTGTTTTCAGAGTAGCGTGAAGTGTGAGAAAATAATTTGCTCTGGCATTTGTAGGCCACCCCCCTCTAAAAAGCTGGCGCAAATAGGGTTAATTAAAGTAACCAAACATTTCATCTTTAGAAGATCATGATAAGGAAAGTTATGGAAGCTAAGGGATCATTGAAGGGAAAAAGACTTACGCTAACGCTGTACTTCGCTTAAACTGGATAGGAATTACCCTGGATAGATCTAAAAGTTGAATTTTGTTGTCACTGTTAACGTTGTTCTCCTGTTTTGCGGATGCATAGTTACTAAAAGGTCTTCCGCTTCTCGCACTAAATCGTGCTTTTGCTGGAATAAGGCTTACGAAAGAGTCTCTATTGTAAGTTCCATTTTAATACAATGTAGTAAGTAAAATAATGAAGACTTCAATCAATAACCTTTCCTCGTGTAACGCAAGAAAAAATACTACCCTAGCTAATTTACTCACTTTTTCACGCTCACAGTTTCAAAATAGATACACCAACAGCTTCTAGAGGAGATTCCTTGTAATGATGTCCCAAAGTATGTACTTCAAAGGCTTTGGATCCTGCAAAATACTCCAGAAGAAACAGACAACATTGAAGTTCAGAAAGCCGCCATTAGCGTTTGACGCACGTGTGGTCATGCGCAGAGGG
>JAHPZR010009160.1:22500-32137 GCA_019787425.1 Platygyra sinensis | reverse complement strand
AAAACAACATGGTGAGGAAAAACTCCAAAAAAGAGTACAGGAGGAGAATACTTTCTTTCAAGAAAAGAAACCCGAAAACACTGCGTTTTCAAATGCATCCAAGCAGTCATTTTCCGCATTGTCAGTTTCTCTGCGTCATGTCATGGAGCCATCACTTCGACATGCAAAACGAAAATTTTCCTGTACCAGTTACCCGGTGTCTACATCTGCTTCGCTGTGTAAACATTTTTCTAAGACAAGGAAAGAAGATAATGTCCATGGCCTTGGAAAAGTTGTGCAAGGGAAGAAAAGGAAAGAAAGAGAGAATGAGGAAAACCAGGGAAGAGAAAAGATATTTTTCGGAAAAAGTAAAGTGGTCAAAAGCAACAAAGATGAGTTTTGTGCAAAACTCCCGACAAAGCAAGGAAATGATGAGCGCAAACAAGTCTCAAGCATGCTACCTTTACATGCTGGACATGACTGGTACGTTGAACGTGGACGCAACGAGTCTAAAAATAGAGCTCGGTTACAAAGCCGAACAACTAACGTTATTGATACAGAGGGAGGAAGCTTACTGGGAACTAACAGGAGCACAGTAGGTGGTACCGTGCAACAAAATCTGGAAGCAATCAAAGAAAAAATTGAGGAAAAAGAGTCCTGGAAAGAGAAGTCGCACCTGGTTGGTATTAAGGCTGTAGGAGAGCAGATATCCAAATTTCCCATACTTTCAACACAAGAGGCGGGACGGATTGTTTTAAATGCCTCTAAGGACACAGCGAATGGGGAGTCATGTGATGAGGTCATAAAAAGAAAGAACTCCATGGAGGTTTACGAAGCTCTTTCAAGGCACCTGAACCTGCTGCAAGTTTACATTCACGGAAAAGCTTTTCTCATCGAAAATCGCTCCTCGCCATTGACAGAAGTGGTAATGAACCTGAAGAGTATCTTCGACTCTTTTGATTTCAGGGAACGATTAAACTCCCACATAGAGGAAAGAATAGGGGAATGTTACAAGAAGGCCTTGGCGTATTTAGACACAAAAAGAGACAGAGATACTGTAAAGTACCTTCTGACACAAATAACCAGCGTCCGCTTCATGGCAAAGTTGCAAGGAACAGCTAACAAAGCGTCCCTTCAGAATTGTGTGTTAACTGTTCCGGGAAAGCTTAAAAAATTTGGAGAAATCATGCAGGATCTAATGGCACAGAAAAGTCTGAGTTATCTTTCACCCAATGAACAACGAGGCTTGATAAGACGCCGAAAGGATTTGATCAAGGAACGTGATCTTAGGCATCGATTCAAGTCGTCTCAGAACATATTAGGGAGAAAGCTAAAAATTGAAGAATTCCCAGACATTGCTGCTATTCTAGAATACGAATTTGGTGAGGGGGACAGGATAAAAAGGGGGGGAGGTGGCTTGGAATCTCATCCAAAGTTAACAAACGACATACTCTACCGAGCAGCCGACAATGTGACAAACATGACGGACGCACGCTTGGCTTTACTCTCCCTAGCACCTGAGAATTTTTCTATTAGTCTGTCAACGTGCTATAATTATACCCAGAACTTCAGGAAGGGAACGCGAGAGGCGAAAAGGCATCACGAGGGCAGAGGTATAAATGCTTGCGTATCCCTTCACAAGGCACCTGACACAGCTCCCATAAAGGACTTAGTCATTGACGTTCACTGGAGTTCGTCCAATGTTAATGCCATTCTTGACGAAGCCGCACAAAACCCTACCGAGGTAGTTGTCGACTCGTATGACGCAAAGCAGGTTGTGCGCCCGACTGATAGGCACAATCTGAAAACTTGGAGAGCATGCGAGTACGAGGATCATACTTATGACCAGTCCCGACAAAACGCAATTACTCCTATGAGTCACCTTTTTCTCAAGACCGAGGAAACCAGTCGCGAGTCTAGATTAAGTCATCGGCTGCAAAATAAACAAGATGCATTGTTGGGGGCGTCGCCAGGGAAAAGCGAAACTGTAATTCATCAAAAGAGAACCGGGAAGGCGGTGACTGTTCTTCGATTATCACATTACGAAAACGAAACGGTCTTCCGTTCAATCAACGAGTTCCTGTTCTTAATGACTCTGCCACACCTGGACTCGTATTTTCGCGATCCAAGCACAGGAAAGCTCAAACAAAATTTTGTGTTTGTAGTTGATAATGGTGTCGACATGCCTCGAAGTCCACTTGTAGGGATGCTCCTTGTGCGTCTTCGAAGATTCCTCGGAATAAAGAAGGTGACGCAGGTATCATTTGCAGAATATCATAGCAAGCGAAACCCTGTTGAACGTGTGCATGCTTCCGAAGAGAGAGAACTTGCAAAACACGGGCCGTTTGCGAGGGTAACAAAAGAACCAAACACGCCAGAACACAAGCAGGCGATGGAAGGGATGGCAGAGCAAGTTCGTGAGGTTTTCAGTCATGCGAAATTTGGGGGGGAGCCTATCCTGTGCGTGAGAGGGCAAGTCGGAAGAGAAAACTTCATATTCGATGACGAAGAGGAAATGCACACTTTTTTGGCGCTCACTGAACAAAGAAAGTTCGAATGCCCACTAGTGTACAAGACAAGACGCAATGCCGTCAGCGTCGAATTAAGTACTGTTTGGGGAGTAGATGATGCACTCGAAGCTGAATACGCAGAGGATTACCAGTTGTTGACTAACGACAGTGGGTTGGATATCAAAACAGCCTGGAGGGACAAATACACTACAACTATTTTTGATGACTCGTCGTTAATCGCTACCCCCACACTTCAGCCTGTCCCTGATTATGTCAGATGGTACTTGAGTGGCGGAAAAATGCATTATCTTCCCTTTGAACAAAGGCGAGACCTTGTAGACGGTCCGTGGAACAGAATCCCTGAATTATTTCTTCCGTCAAGGATATTACAACTAGTCTTTCTATCGCTGCCACACCTTCCCACGTATGGCATGCAAAGTATCAGCATGCTATGTTGGTGCCCCCTTGAGGATGTTGAGAAGTTTCTTAGGAAAAAGGCCGACGACATGGAGAAGGACTTCCTTGACAGCGCAGAGAAGCAGCTTTGGAGGCACCACCCTATGTACAAACAAAACAGAGAAACCCTGGAAGCAAAATGCAAAGAGAAAGGGGTTCAGTGCAGTGGTGCCAAGCACCTTCTTGTCAAGCGGCTGGCCTCTGTTGATTCCTCTAGCCCTTCACCTGTACTCGAAGAGTATTCTGGAGACATATCAACCATTCCAACTGCTGCCAAGGAAATACAAAAGCTCACTGTTGGTCGTCTGAAGGCAATTCTTCACTTCCATAATATACCAACTGAGGGAAGTAAAGATCAACTTGTGTTGCGTGTCCTTGCCGTTCGAACAGGCACCACACATCTCCTATTTGAAAGAGAACTTAAAGCCCTAGAGGATTTGATAAACGTTTCCAAGATCATAGTAGGAGAAGAGATTAAAGCTCATGCAATCGTTGACAGAGTGGTTTATCGCGAACGCTCATTCCAAAGAGACACAGCACCCTCGTTAAGCGAGACGCGACCTCGAGAACGTGCATCCGTCTCTAACCAAGACAAAAATGTTGTAAGCTTAACTCCTATTCCGGAGGGGATATCTCTTTTGAATCTAAACACAATTTTTGACGAAATTCAACGCCTCATTACAGCGCAACGGGAGGTAAATAACAAAAAAGCAGACCCCGATAATTCAGAGGCCATACGAACTCCCGGAACAAGAGTTGCTGTACTTTGGGGTAAGGAGGATGCCCTGTCAGGATGGGAGCCCGGATGGTACACTGGGGTTGTAAGGGCTTACGACCTACCAACAGACAAGATTACCATAGAGTACAGCAGTGAAAAAGGGCGGCAGTATCAACTAAACGTGAAGGAGAGCATCGATGAAGGAAAGTTAAAAGTCCTGAAAGTCACTTGTGATAGTGATCTTTATGACGAAGTCACAGAGATTGGAGCCAGAATACAAGTTCTTTGGACTAAAGAGGATGTCCAAAAAACTGGCTGGAAACCAGGTTGGTCGATCAATATACATGATACTGGCCGACACAATTTATATACCCTTCACATGCCCTATGTTGCACGACTCATTGCGACAACAATAAGAATGTGATATTGTAGTTTTCAGTAATAATATTCATCGGGCAGAATGCTTGGACATCATTAATTATTCATAACCGCTGAAGCGGGGAAATTTGAATGTGAGCGCCGCTCATTAGCCCAGAATAAGAGAAGAAAGAGCCGAAATCAGCCAACCGGCGTTAATAAAACTCGCTTCCCAGATTTACAGAAGCAACAACTTAAAAACCCAAGAGCGGGCTTTTGAAGAGGAAGGGTTAATCTTTCATTTGCACATAAAAGGAAGAAGTTTTACAAAGTGTAAGGCCTATCCCTTTAACCTTGAAAATGACGAAAAAACGGGTATTTTTTGTATGGAAGCTAAATTCCAGAGCGATTTTCTGAAAACTCAAACTAGCTTCCAAAGACCCAAGAGCGGGAAATGGAAGATGGATCTTTCTTGAAACAGAATCCGTTTTGATTTTGAAAATTGGTGAAGGATAACCACTATCCCTTTCAGTTCTAAAATTCTAAGTCGGAGTTCCGTTCGAAAATGGCGCTGATGCCATTGTTTTCAGCCCATGACTGAATAACAATGGTTGCCAATACGAAACAAAAGCCTCTTCAAGAAAATCATTCATTTGGAAAATTTATGATTTTCCGCGAATTTCAAAACAGCAGCTTGGTACAGCTGCTGGTTTATTCAACACCTGTCAACGCGATGAACGAGCAAAGCGAAGATAAATGTGATCGGGAGCTCTTTTCAGAGCTCTTAGAACCCCCGATCCATCCACTTCTTATTCATATAGTACCACCCTTTATTGAAGAAAACAATCCCGTGTTTACACTACAAATGAACGGTGAAGCAGCTTGGAGATTGAGAGAAATCTATTGGCCGCCTCAAAAAGTGTTTGAACTGTTCCAAACCAGCATCATGCCTCTCGGCTACAGGCTCACTGAATCTTCTCGTGATCGGGTTGGACAGACAATCGGCGGAAACATAAGGAGATTTAAACGAAGGATGGAAACGATAACCAATGGAAAAAAAAGAAAACAATTCCGATCAGAGACGTGGATTAATATTACGATCAATCCCAAAGAGATCGAGCAGTCGCCAAACGATACAATAGCGCAACTGATCTAGACTACATTAGCTTCATGCAATCTTTAAGATCATTAGTCTTTGCGATCAAAAGTTGCCGGTGATCGAAATACGCTTGTAATTCGAAATGAACTGGAAATTTCTTAAAGTAAAGTAAAATTAGGTAAATTAAAAAGTAAAGTGAAGTAAGAAATATGAACTCCAGCCGGTCGGGCATGTCTAAAATCCACTAACAAAACCAAGGTCGATCGATCGTTTATTTGTGTTTGTTTGTGTTCGGTAATCGAGCAAAATCGAATATTTTATTTACTGTGATTGATCTTGATCGTTTGATAATCAAACATTCGACTGAACTCAATAATCGACCGTTAGGCACCCGAACGATTGGTGTTAGCTTGGGCTCGATTATCGAACAATTCGATTGGATTTGCCGGGATCAAATCGACTACCAGGACATCGATCGCCATGTTAGCTAGTGTTTGGGTTCGCTTAGGACGTAACGAAAGAGAAAACTTGTCTATTCAAACAAAGTAAGAAACAAAAGCGGTTTGTGCTAAACGAAACAGAGGGAGTAACAATAGCGCACTGGTTTCATTGTTTAGTTTGCCGCCTCCATCAGGCTAATGAGCATTGCCGTGCGTTCATAGCAACCAATGAATAAGCTTCTTTTGGGTGCTATGAATAATGACAAGCGTTATAACAGACCTTTCCAACTGCAAGTAAATGTCCCGAGAACAATAGGCATTCTTCGCGATGTGGAAACGAGATTACAAAACCATTCACCGCTTGTCATTGACTTAATTACCGTGCTCGTTTGTGGATCTATTATTCCTTTCAGCAATTTATTGTTACGCGTTTTGTCATTGTAACTTAATGTTTTATTAACAGACACATAATATTTTGGGCGGGGTTTTGATAAATTACTGTATATATCAGTTTAAAACTCTGTTTTCCAGTGATATTGTTAATAATGACCTGCTTTTCTAAGAATACCACTTTTTTTTTTTTTAAACCAGGATGGTACTTCGCTGAGGTGCAAGGCTTTGAACCAGATGATGACGTAATCTCCATCATTTATGAAAAAGAACCTAAACGAGTGTACCACGAAAGCGTGACAACGGCAATCTCAAGAGGGGAAATACGGCTTGTCAAGTCAGCGTTTTAGATTAAAGGGACTACCTCAAAATATTTTAAGCAAATTTTTGAGCCAGTCTGTCAGTCTCTTTTACAAATTAGTGTGCAGTGTACAATATAATCAAAACACACCAGTCACAAAGAATTTCAGTTAGCAAGTTTCAGTTTGGGCAATTTATAATAGCAGTTGCAACATTATCCGCATTCTGGTCTACATCAATTTCCTAATCACGTACCACCAATTTCCTAATCACCTAACCCTTAAACTTGTCAAAATAATCTTTTAATCGATTGTATAATTTCTAAATGGGTAATAAAGTGTTGGTGTTGTTGCTGCCACAAACATTAATTTGCCTGAAAAGAATGGGATAAAAACTATTACATTGCAATCAGTTCTGCACCGTAGGGTGAACGTTTTGACCTCTCACATAGAAAGTCACTTTTGATTCCGCTTCAAATCAAACAAGAGGTAAAATCATGTCCCATATGAATAAAAGGGAGATTCCGAGACCCCAGTTTTTGAATGGAATGAAGACTCTGACTAAAAAAATTGATTCCGATGGTCAATTATTAGTAAAATAGCAATTCCGACCCCCTCTATTGTGGCAAAAATTACAGAATCCGACAGGGCCGTACTAGACATCCCAAAAAAATTGATTCCGATGGTCAATTATTAATAAAATAGCAATTCCGACCCCCTCTATTGTGGCAAAAAAATACAGATTCCGACAGGACCGTACTCGACATCCCCCCAAAAATTGATTCCGACGGTCAATTATTAGTAAAATAGCAATTCCGACCCCCTGTATTGTGGCAAAAATTACAGATTCCGACAGGGCCTTACTCGACATCCCAAAAAAATGCCTTCCATAGGGGGGGTGCGGATAAAAAATGGAATGTCCCATTCCTTGCTTGTAGAGCGTTTGTTGAATCGTAGGGTGCTCGTTGTCAATGCTTGGCTTTACAATTACGCTGAATTACGACATTTGGCATAGCTTCTCTGTTTCTGTTTTTAGGCTTGAACTTAACTCCCAGGTTAGCCATTACGAAACACATTGCTCCAAGAGATTTCTTTGAAAAGTTTGTTGACAGCAAGAAGACGAGGTGTAGCTTTGTAGCCAGATGATTCAAACAGGCGATTAAAATCCTACCCTGCGAAAACAGCCGTCCTTCTTCTGTTTTCGCAGGCTGTTAAAATCCCTTCTTTCAATAGTGTCCTCGATTAATCAACGTGATCTATTCCGTTCATCATTTCTCGTCTTCTAAATGGAGTAAAGAGGCTCATTCCACAGATTTTGAGCGACTACGACAATTTACCGTCCACAAAACACGCATGTTCGCTCTATTCTGAACGGGAAGCTCAGCAGCTATGACGTCACAAAATCAAGTTCCGACAATTTCCCGACGTTTCTACGAACCGTTCCGTTTGTAAGGCGAAGAAAATGGGCCATTTCCGAGGTCGAATATCTCTTAATCTTTTATTTTAACTCAAAATCAGACTAGGCCAAATTTCGTTGCATTTGACCTTTTAACAAGTTCATGGAATCCGTGGGTCACTCTCCGCTAAACTAACTTTACTGCGAATTGCGGTAAGCGACGAAACTATACATCGGCGTGGGTCGCGAATGAAAATTGCTGAAATTGCGAAGTAATGTTTGCTTGAACTAACGGCGTCGGTAGCTAACACAAAAGCGAAAGAAGTTTTGTAGTCAACAAACAAATCGAGTTCGATCTCGATAAATACCCAACGAAACACAACAAAACTTATACCAAATTAAACCTTAAATTAGAG
This sequence comes from Platygyra sinensis, assembly GCA_019787425.1. Classification (NCBI taxonomy): domain Eukaryota; kingdom Metazoa; phylum Cnidaria; class Anthozoa; order Scleractinia; family Merulinidae; genus Platygyra; species Platygyra sinensis. Next base: position 24,077 of record JAHPZR010009160.1, on the reverse strand, counting down.
AGGAAACGTTTATTGATGTTTCTGTGATGCGAATTGAGTAGCGCGAATGAAAATTGCAAAGTTGAAATTTTACTCGCGGCTTCACCGTTCGCAAAAAATCGCGGCTCCGTCGCAAAATATCGTTCGCTCGCGAATCCCGCCAGCTACGCAGGCTAGTTACTTTGGATATTTTACTTTATGTATGTGTGGGGCGCTAGAACTTGTATGTGGGGCGCTAGAACCAAGATGTGGGGCGCTCAAACCGCAATTCCGAATTGCGTGCCTTTCAAGTCAAAGCTTTTGCTGTGACGTCATCGGAATCACGGAAATCATGTGACGCAGGCTGGCACCAAATGCTCTGAACGTAACATGGCGTTGTTGTTGGCTTTCTTGGGAATAATTTTCATCTCTTCTTGTCTGGGCTCTGATGCCCTGGCAGGAGGAATAGAGGAGAGAAAACGCGACGACCCTGATGTCCTTGATGTGCTGGATTTTGCGATGAACGAGTTTAATGCAATGCAAAACAACATGTACCGCTTGATGCCGACCAAAGTTAGCGACGCAACAGTGCAGGTTAGAACACAATTTGGTGCAGTTACAAATTATCAGGTTACAGGCTTCGAAGAACGATTTTTGAGGGTGCTATCTTGAAAAGCTAAGGCATCTATTAAAATGCAATGTATGAAAAAATATGGACATTTTACCGGGATAACTAAGTTGACAAATCATAAGTTAAGCTTAAATATATTGTGAGATCGAGATCTTGTACAAAAACTCATGAATAGAAAAATTTTACGCAGGTGCAACCTGGAGGATGCAGAATTTAAGAACCCTCAAAAGCAGTCTATTTTCATGTGTTTACTTTAGCCAACGTCTTACTTAGACACAAAGTGAAAGATGTGTTTCCTTCCTCGGGGAATTTGTGACTTGAGGAAGTGGAATCAGAGTTGCAATAAAGGCTGTAACCTGCTACAGCTGAGAATCAACGTTGATTGGCCCTGATGTTATGGCGAACTTACCTCTACATGGTACAGTCCACTCAAAAGTTCACAAGTTTGTTATAAGTGTGACAATTTAGGCTACAGGCCACCTTAAACGTAGTGGACAGCCCTGCATTTATTTGTTTTTTTTACATTTCTGCCATGCCGTTCACAACACAGAAAAGCTGTTCACCACCTTCCGATCACACTCTGTACATGTATGTATATGAAGAATCATATCCCTATACGTGACGTGGATATGGACTTGTACCAAAGCTCTCTGTTCAAAATCAACATTCTCTGGAGATCTGCAGACTATAAAGAAAACTTTGCTTGTTTCTTTGAGGCCAGGTGTCTGAAACGAGATGTTTACAACTGGCTTTACATCTGTGGATATAAAAAAAATCTTGCAATAGGTACATGTATGTGTTTGGAAGGTGGAACAAAGAACCTTCTGTGAGTACTGGAGCACAGATTACATAAGCTTAATACGTAAAACAAAAGAAATAAAAGACAGGAAACAAAACAACTCCAAATAAAGACTACTCCCAAGTTACCAAAAATACAAAGCTTTCTGGGACCTGCAGAAAGACCTGAATATGGGTGTGTTCCTACAGC
>JAHPZR010009160.1:0-17500 GCA_019787425.1 Platygyra sinensis | reverse complement strand
ATCTCATGACTGAAGGCCGCATACATGTACATGTATTTGTAACTTAAATTAAACGTTGGGTTGTCCACACATTTGTATCTTCCACTTGATAATCTTGTGCAATGTACAAGTTCAATGTGCATGCTCAAGGAAAGACATACAATTCTTCTTCCCAATATCGAGACAAGTTATGAACAACACTTTCAAATGGCATGCCATGGACTGTACCATGAGTGACCAACTTGTAGAAAATACAACTGACAACTGGGATATTCCATGGTATAACAACCTTATATTTACAGTTGTTACAGGTGTTATCAAGGTATGTCAAAATCAGATCCAGATTAAATTTTTAGTTGTGGCACATTGTTTTCTTTCAGAGGAGGAATTCAAGAAATATTACAGAATGCCTGGATGGGGAAAACCTTTGTACAAAATGAAAGAAGCTGAAATACCAAAGGGAGAGATTCCATCAGCATTTGATTGGAGAGACAAAGGTAAACCTGCGTGTATTTTCTGTTTGGTTTATTTGGCAGTAGTGGTATATAGAGCTTTGTTATTTGAGCATTTGTTTTACTGTTTTGTATAGGTGCTGTAACTCCTGTCAAGAATCAAGTAAGCAAATGGCAATTTGTGAATGGTTGTTTTAACCAATTCTTACTCATGATCTGAATTATCTTGAACTCTTGTGGACTAGGTCATTATTCAAACTAAAATTGTAGAATGCATAATCAGTGCATGCAGTACATGTTTCTTACAGTGTATACTCACTTTCTGTTAATACCTGTTGTCTTTGATATGTACAGTGTATGCCAGCTTCTTGTGAGAAATACATGTATCTGAATTACATAAAAAATGCTGCCTCGCTGATGCTTAAGAGAAACACGACACGTCTTGTTGAGCTGTGGGCATTTTGTTCAAAAATTACATGTAATGTCATGGTTGTATAATTTAGGGTCAGTGTGGTTCCTGCTGGGCTTTCTCCACAACTGGAAATATTGAGGGACAGTGGAAAATCAAAAAAGGACAGCTGGTCTCTCTTAGTGAACAAGGTACATGTAATATAACAATCATCATTTAAGTCTGTGACTGTGCTGAAGGCCTGCAAAGCCTGGTTCTCATATGCCAGTGTCATACCTGGGACATACCTGCCAGCATGGCATGGGACACCATTATGGCATATACACATTTATTGCCGAATCCTAATCTGTTCCAGGCATTGACCGCCAGCTTGCCTGCAAAGTTGAGCTGAGTTCAACTTTGCAGGGAAGCCAGCCGTTGTCAGCAATGAAAATGTTTTATATGAACATTAATCTGCGGAGGCAATGAATGATGCCAAGGCCCCGACCGTTGTCAGTTTGAACTGGCAGCTACATCGCAGGTAGGTTGGCAGGATATGGGAACCAGGCTTAATCATTGTGAATGTGCTTTGCAAAGGATGTATAGAATTACAAAAAAAACAGCACAGGGAAGTTCAAAGGCTTGGGTAAAGGCATGCAGCCATGACTAACCCATTTCCTTGCACATTTTGTTTGCACCATACAGCGTATGAATAACCTCTTTAAAGGAGCTGCGTTACGGTTAAACGGTTTGAAAATTTTAGACTAGTAAACTTTTCAATTTTGTTCTAGGTAATCCATGTCAATCTTCTCCATCCTTAATTAGCCATTCTTGTTTCTTTATGGTTTATTATTATCTCTTAAGTGTTTTCCTATCTTTCTAAAGTATTATTCTCAGGTTTCCTTCAATTTGAAGGTAATTTAGTTTTGTCAATGGTAGAAATAACTCAAAATACCGTGTTGTAGCCCCTTTAAGAGATAGAGAACTGGCAGGACAGTATTAAAAAATACAAGGTGTATGCAGGCACATTACAGTCTTGTACTACAACATATGTACAGTGTCCTCTAAGATCTGCCACTTTGATGTATTGTTAGACCTGTAGCAACAAGCCTCCAAAACACCATAATAGTAATAATAATTAACAATTAGATTATGAGCTCGAGATTTCTATGAGGTGATAGTTGATAAGGCCTAAGGACGAATCAACTATCACCTCATAGAAATCGAGAGCAAATAATCAAATTGTTTTAGTAGAATTCTTACTAAAGTTTACTTCAAATTACGATTTCCAATTATTTTCGACTAATTATTAAACTTTGCACCTTAAAAAGATCGCCCGGACTGAATTGGCATTTAAAATTGAAGTCTGCAGCAGATATTGCTTTTATCATGTCAAGTTCACAAGCTATTGTGAATTGATTGAATGTTGTCGACCAATCAGATTTTTCATAGTGAGTCTGAAGTATAATAATAATTAATAATAATAATAATAATAATAATAATAATAATAATAATAATAATAATAATAATAATAATAATAATAATAATAATAATAATAATAATAATAATAATAATAATAACTTTATTTAAGTGTCGTATGTATTTAGCACTGTAGTGCTAATAGGCCCATTGCAGTTTACGATCACAAGGTGCTAAAACCGCCATGCTGGAGAGCAAACTACCCACTGGGACATCCAAAACAAAAGAATATTAAGTTAAGTTGCTTTGTTTTAAATGTCCCAGTGGGCAGTTTGCTCTCCAACATGGTGGTTTTTGTACCATGTGACCGTAAACTGCAAAGGGCTTTATTGGGGACACTGTAAATAAGTAACTGAATGTTTCAAATACAACATAAACTATTAAGAATATCCCATCTGATGGGAGGGTGACCAGTTGGCTATTTACACAATGTGGCCAAGGAGTTGAACTCGGGACTACCGAGAACAAATCTAGATAGCAGCAGAGTGGAGGATTTGAACCAGGAACCTCCAGATTTCAAATCCAGCGTCCTAAACCACTCAGCCACGCTGCCTCCCTTTAGATAACAAACTCATGTTGGAAGAAGCAATTGACAGGTCAAAACAACAACAATTTTATTCAAACACACAGAAAGCTAAACTTTAAGTAATGGAAAAGAATATAAACCATGAACTAGATCAAAGTAAATAATCAACTCAAGCTAGGAGTGGGTGGCAAGTGAAGTGGAAAAATACATTACGCAATAATGCTTATCTCTCTGGAAGCTGTTACATTTGTAACTTGTAACTGAAAGAAAAAATAATCAAAGCATCCTCCTCCCACAAGTTTGCACTGATGTGCACTGTAGTCCAGAGGATATGGCTATTGTCCAAGTGGTTACCACAAAAATAATGCTTCACTAGGCAATTCATTCAATGTTTATCTCATTTTACAGAGCTTGTTGACTGTGATACTGTTGATCAGGGCTGCAATGGTGGACTGCCAGCCAATGCCTATAAACAAATCATGAAACTTGGTAAGTTTGTTCTTTATTTTATTTTCTGTTTTTATTGCTTGAGCAGTTTGTTCAAAGTTTTTCAATTTAGTTGCTAAATCATTTTCAGAGTCATTGTTCATTTTGTATTCTCTGATGTTGCATTACACTGCTGTAAAGTATAATGCACCCATTAATGAAAACAAAACATTTTTGAAGTTTTTCTTTTACATGTGCACAGCTGTATCTTGTTCAGGGATAGGTCAGAAAGCATAACACACCCATTACTGCGCCTTTCAATAACACGCGGACACTAAAATTTGAAGCTCAACCGACAAATGGGTTTTTTGCTACCATCAATCAAATGTTCGGCGGCTCCTCCTGGCTTCCGACTAGTGCCGAGCACTGTTTCGTTACAGTGTATCTGAACTGTGGTAAACTATTTGATTAATAGGGAGCTTAAGCACGGGCATTTTTGAGAAGCGGACGGCAACCGGAAGAGAACATTTCACGTGCTAGGAAAGTAGTGTCTCCCAGATTTTTGTACTACTCATTTCCAATGGAGAAAAGATACTTGCCCTCACACAATGTGGTTGTGTGAGGGCAAGTTAAAAGTAAAAACAGCTCACTTCCGGTTACCATCCGCGTCTCAAAAAGGCACGTGCTTAAGCTCCCTATTACGGCACGCTCCACAATAGCCGGAAGCTGGGAAGAGTCGCCGAACATTTGATTGAGGGCAGCGAAAAAACGCATTTGTCGGTTGAGCTTTGAATGTTAGAGTCCGCATGTTATTGAAAGGCGCAGTAATTAAAAAAAAAACATTTTTGAAGTTGTTTTTTTACACATGTACAGCTGTGTCTTGTTTAGGGACCAGGCAGAAAGCACAACATACCCATTAGTGAAAAAAAAAACGTTTTCGAAGTTTTTCTTTTACACATGCACAACTGTATCTTGTTTAGGGACAGGCGAGAAAGTATAGAGGGCTTTGGGTGAGGGCATTTGAATATGTGGTGGGAAGAAAAAACATGCCCAGCCCCTTGCAGTTCCTTTTGGGTTGCATAATTGCAAAATCCAAAAAGGTCACATTTTGTGTATGAACCTGTGCAGTGTGCTTTTAACAATACTACGATTTGCGTTCAACTATGAAGCGTGAACATTTTTTCCCACATGTTTATTTTTCAAATGAGACAGCTTCCCAGACAACTGTGTCAACTGGACCAATGAAATTGTTTTGTTTGGAGCACAAAACTTTGAATGTTTGTCAAATAAATGTAGCATGTTTTGTTCACATGGAGTGCTGGTTTGACAGAATTAAAGACATTTTTCAGGGTTTTTAAAGCTTGGTGTTGTTGCAACTTCAGAAAGATGGAAGCACTAAAAGTAAACAAATTTGGATGAACCCATCGCACTGCAACGCAGGCAGCTCAAGCTCTCATTGTGAGGAGTTTTTAATTTTTTTTAATCTTTATACGAACGTTCAGCTCGTGAAGCATAACATATGTTGACCACAGTTATCTATACTATTGCATAACAACCAAGTTTCATTACAAAGCGAAACATGACTCAGTGTATGCGGTGTTATGTATGGGGGAAAACGTTAATAGACATTTTAGCAGAATTTTTGATATTTTTGTTATAAAAATAACTGACCTCAATGCCAGCACCTCCATATGCTGAAAGGCGAGAGTCACGTTTCGCATAATGAAACTCGGTCGTTGTGTAATAGTAGATGACCAGACGGCGGTAACTATGTCACGTTTCACAAGATGAATGTTCGCATGATGATCAAAAAATAATAACCCCTCATAACAAGAGCTTGCACTGCCTGTGTTCCAGTGCAAATTTGTTTACTTCTAGCACCTATATCTTTCTGAAGTCGCAATGACACCAAGCTTCCAAAACCCTGAAAAATGTCTTTTAATTTGTCAAACCTGCACTCCACGTGAGCAAAACATGCTACATTTCTTTGACAAACAGTCATAGTTCCATGCTCCAAACGAAACATTTTCATTGGTCCAGTCCAAGACATTCTGTCTGTTTGAAAAATTTCTCAGTTGGCTGAGCCAAATTTGTCTTATCATTTACATTCTGACCAAAATTTCTTGAAATTTTGGGTAAATGATAAATAAACAACCTATGTTTATTTGTGTTCAGGTGGGCTTGAGACAGAGCAGGAGTATCCTTATGATGCAGTTGATGAGAAATGCAAGTTCAAGAAGTCAGAAGCTGTAGTGTATGTGAATGGCTCTGTGTCCATATCCAAAGATGAAACCAGTGAGTTGTCCCTTCATAACTTTTGTCAGTTTGCAAATTTGTCACAGATGTACATTTGCACATGATGTTGAGCTCAATTTTTCCCACTCTCATGGCTGGCAAGCCTGTTCACAAATTTGGCCAAGGTACATTATATACCTTAAGAAAGGAGTGCAGGTTAATTTTTCAGAGCAGTTGCTGATAATCAAGCTTTTTTCATTCCAACTGTTTGCTGATAATTATGGTATGTTTGCAAACTGTACAATGTATAACTATGAAGTCAACATATTCTCTATTTTCCAATTCCTCATAATACTCTCTGTTTAGTCCCAAAATGTTGCATAATTAACTATTGCTGTGAAATGCTCTTGGGAATATGTAGACCTCCCCTTGCGACAGTTCTGTTTCGTATGGTCCAAAATTTTAAAGACCACACTCATCAGGAAACTTCAGAGACTGGCTGGTAAAGTAGCTGGTGGCAGTTACAGTGAAACCAGTTGTTCTTTTGCGTGCCACTTTGCAATATTGTCACGCAATGTTGGTATTTTTATTGGCAGTTTGCTCCGAGCAAGTTGCGATTCAAATTTCAATTTGCTGCCTGAGCAAACCATTTTTCATATTGGAATATTGTGAGTTAATTGAAAACTGTTCATGTTGTCTTAAATATGCCTTCATCGACCTAAAACAAAACTCACAAGAATTAAATTCAGGACTCTAAGGGGGTTGAAGACTTAATCAACACGGTCGGGATTCAGGATTTCTTAGCATTAAGCGTTACTGGTTTTCCACAAAAACTCCCCGGTGAAAGCCGCAGTTGTCCATTACAATCACACCTCCATTCGCTAAGACTGGATTCCCCACATGGTCTACAGCTTGTAAACTTTCTTCAAAGAGATGAGTCATTTCAAGGCCATTAGAAGCTAAGGCCTTCCAAAATATTAAAGTTATCAACACCAAAACGGCTATGGAGAAGGTTTACTGACAGTGTAGTTACGGTTCGAGGAGTACCATTGGACTTTCTTGCTATGTCCGTAACTCTGACTTGACTTTTTACAACTGAGCTTTTGTAAAAAAAATGAACCATTGAGGGATCAACTCCTGACATATACGTTCAAAGTTTTCAGAAGATTTTCATGAGTTAAAGATTCTGCAGGATGGACAGAAAGTCTTTTCCGCTGTGAATTGCAAGTCCTGTCTTACAATATCAGATATTGAGCGAGCAGGGAGGTTAGCTGGGGAACAAATGGCATCAATGGCAAGTAAGTCCTGCTGTATTTCAAAAGATCATGTGCTTGGTTTAAAAGCCTTGCAATACTCCACAAATTCCACCACATTTAAAGTAGCGATTGTGCGTCCTTTCCATCCTGGTTTTTCCGGAGCCACCGTCCCATTTTACAGGAACTTTGAAAGAATAATTATTGGAGACAGTTTGATTTGAAAGATGAAGCCTTGAGCATATTCCTTGATTTTGATAGCCTGACGACCAGAGGGAAATTACTTTTTCCTTCTTTGAAACAGAGGTAATGTTGCTTGCCATCGCTGTCAACTCACAATGTTCCAATATTGTGAATAACCGTTTGCTCAGGCAGCAAATTGAAATTTGAATCGCAACTTGCTCCGAGCAAACTGCCCATGAAAATACCAACATTCATCAACCAGCCGAAACGTCTTGAACGAAACATCAAAAAAATAGTCAGTGTCAAACCATTATCTCACTATTTTAGCTCCTGACTACCACTACTCTATTTTTAAACTGAACTTGAATTTAATGTTCAAGATGCCAAGAAACCACTTCGGATAAAATGGAGAGTTTTAAAGAAGTGTAAAATGTACAGCAATGTTAGTAATAGATGTCACCGTTGTCTTTACAAAAAAAATTCATCATCACTGGTAAAAAGAAGAGCCTAAACAGGCAAAATGAATTAGTGAAGTCATGCCCCCGCAAAAACCCACTTCAGAACTTTGGAGTAATGTTAGAAGTTTAGAGTAACAAAAACATGTTACCTAGCATTTTTAAATAGCCTAGATGTGACACATTTGCTATAGCAACCAATCCGCATTCAAATTTCCATGTAACTGCCAGCTTTAAAACTTAACCAGCCAGTAATTGAAGTTGCCTGATTAGTGTGGTCCTTATCATTTTTGACCATATGAAACAGAACTGTCGCAATAAAACAATGATTACTCCAGAAGCCTGAACTTTTGTGAAGATATAGTCAATGGTTGTCACTTAAATGAGTTGGGCACTTAACAAAATACATTCTACTCGGGAAAACAAGAATTTATATTTTCATTGTGATTTTTCCTTATGTACATGTATGTGTCCCACCACATAATTGTTTACTTGTACAAGTATGCTGGCCTGTATAATAATTTAAATAATTATGGATTTATGTCGTGGTGTTAGTTGAAGACTATTTCTAAGCTTCATGTGAACTTGAAAAAACAAAGTCTGCATACAAGCCAAGTGGCCCATCAGGTTGAAGCTTATCATGGTTTCTATAGCATGAAGCGACTAGGAACATTTCTACGCCCTCCTGGATGGAATACTAGTCCATCACAGGGTTGCCCCAGCATTAAATTCACCGGTACCCAGTTATACACCTGAGAGGAGAGAGGCACTGTGACAGTAAAGTGTCTTGCCCAAGAACACAACACAAAGTCCCTGGCCAGTTCTCAAAAGCAGACGTCTCGCTCCGAAGTCAAGTGCACTGCCCATGAGCCCACTGCACCTCCCACCACCATTGAACTTTGAATTTTTCAAATTAGTATTATTATTAATTTTTATTACAGAAATGGCAGCTTGGCTCGTTGCTAATGGGCCTATCTCTATTGGTATCAATGCCAACATGATGCAGGTAAGGTAGAAATCTTAACATAAATGTACAAATTCTCTTTACTGGTCAATCTCCATACATGTGTTCACGTACAATGCACATGTAGTTCTGTAATTGGAAGAATCTAATTATCAAAGTTCATTACTCTTTGATGATCACCTCCTTTGTTCAGTTCAGCTGTATGCTTGGATTGCAAGAATTTAGATGACAATTTTAGAGTTCAAAAATGACCAGTGTTGATATCATATTTAACTGCACAAAAGTAGCTCTTGGCATTTTGATTAATATGTTTTTGCTGATCGATGTTGAACCTGTGACATTGTAGTTTTACATGGGAGGTGTTGCTCACCCATGGAAGATATTTTGTAATCCTTCTTCCTTGGACCATGGTGTTCTGATTGTTGGCTACGGTGTCAGTAAGTATTATTAGTATTAGTAGTGGTATTTTTTCAAACTTTATTGATTACAGTCAAACCCCTATTAAGCGGCCACCCTAAGGGAAATGAAAGACGGCTGCTTATAGAGGTTTGCCGCTTAATAATAGTTCATGTGCTGTGAATATTATTTTTTACCCTCAGGTTAAAATGTAGTTATGTCTAGGCAATCATGATATAATATGTGTTAGATTCTCTTTCAGACTCATCTTTTAGTATTCCTTCTAGGTGTTTTTTTTGTGTGAAAGATGCAGTATATTCTATTATTATTCATTCAAAATATTTCCCTGTTTCTGATTGGTTAAAACCACACGCATAATTCACCATAACCAGCTTCTGTTGACCAAATATTGAACCAATGACATCAAAAGTGCAGACCGCTGCAAGTTATTGAACGGCCAGGGTTCGAAATTGTGTGGTTCCAGAAAATATCCATACCCCCCCACGGAGGGTTTTTTTCAGTTTGAGCCCCCACCCCCCGGATTTTCCGTTCCGGAGGGCTTCACGTTATTCCCCCCCACCCCCTGGAATTTCCAAGATTTTTCCACTTGGTGCCCCCTACCCCCAGGAAATTCCAAATTCACAAATAAAGAGACTTCATTACTTTATTTTGAAATACTTAGAGCCGAAATGAAATTTGGTTGCGGCCAATTATAGTTACACTTCAGATGACGACGTAAAGCGGCATATTTTTCACGTAAGCGATTTGGCCACACCACACTTGCTATTTCATGGAACATTATTTAAGGAGATATTCACTAGGTAAGGAACAAAACTGCTGGATGAGGCTGTGAGAATTAATTTTCCTAACAACGACCGTGGAAAATTCTAGACGCGCTTATCTCGCTTTCTCTCTTTTGAAATGTTCAAACTATAAACAACTGAGCTTATTTACACTCTACAGTCGTGGCAGCTCAGCTTTCGTTTGCTCAAATTGAAAGAAGTTTGTCGAAGTTTTTTAATTTATGCACAGTCGAAACAAGATATCGAATTACTTTGTACGTGCAAGCTATGTTATTACGTCATTGTTATTTTTGCTGTCAAAGTGGAACTCGGGAAAATAACTCAATGCTAATCTCCACGATATTTCTGTATGTTGCTGGTGTAATTTTTATCTTGTATTATGTGTGAACAGTACTGTTTATAAATATTATTTTTCGTGTGTGGAGCCTTGAAGTGACTTCGCTTATCAGCGGGAATCATAAGTCGTCACGCAACATGTTTTTTAAAACAGCTGTTTGTCAAATATCGCTTACATTTGCCTTTCACCAGGAATACTTCTATAAAGTTATACGCTTTGATAGTAAATTTCACGCCTTGGAATTTTTTTAACTTGTCACACATTTCATTTGTAAAACATACTTTTGAAGTTCAATCCGGTAACTAAACAACGAAATGAAATCTTCGCTGTATCTCATGGCCGTTCACGGTTACTCATTTCCACACGTTCGCTCAATACGGCCAATCTTAGGGGACTGGGAACAATGTTTTTCTAGTCAGCCATTTTGTTTTACTCGACGTTGAACGTGCTGCTCAGAGGTGTGCCTCAGTGGTGTATGTGTCGTCTGGCGCTGGAATAATAATAGGAAATATATGACAAGGAATCCTACGTCTATTTCTACGGATAGAACTTTTCGTTTTTCTTGGTTACCTGAATCAATTGGAAAAATACGTAAGCGTTTATTCGATCGCATTTCAAACCCTCTGGAAAGAAAAACTCTTTATGTACCCCCCTCCCCTTCGGAAATTTGTCTCTTTTAGACCCCCCTACCCCTAGGAAATTCCGTGACCCTCCGTGGGGGGGGGGGGGTATGGATATTTTCTGGAACCACACATTGCGACTCACTGGTCACTGGTCGCCAATGTGATCAAAAATTGAGCACTGGCGACTCTGGACTTGCCACACATCGACCTTATTTCTCGAGCGACCAAGAATTATTGGAAAGGACTTTTAGAAAGTCTAGGGCAACTTGTGTTATGTCCGATAACTGAAGAAAACCACGACTCAACTTTTGTTTTTAAATCTTTTTTTTAGCCAGGAAATCAATCGGATATGATAACTAGTATACAACTCACCTTTCCGTTCCCAGTAAAACAGTGTCTGAATATTTCAAGAGAATTGAAAAAATTGAATGTCGATACTATGTTTACAACACTCCATCGGGCTCACCGAGCTCTTCCAGGTCAAAAGGCGCATACGAATCATACGAAAAGTTGAGGCTTTTCGATGCAAAAAGGTCTTCCAGAGCAACAAATTCATCATCATCGATAAAGCCATGGTTGTGATTAATTAGAAGCAAATTTCGGACGTTTTTGAAAGTCATAGCGAGAGCAGCTAGTCGGAGAACCAAAACTTGTCGTCTATACTCAAAACAACACACTGCTTAACTTTCCATTTTCCCGCCAAGAACAAAATCCTCGACCCAATCCTCCTTGTGTTGCGAACGTTGTCGTCGTGCTTTTCGTTGTCGATAATATCACCTGGGAAAAAACGGTAGCTTAATGTAACTTGGTGTTACTCGTGTTGTGTCTAATTGTTTTTGTTCTTTTAATTGTGACATTTCTTGCATGCAAAGTAACGTTTTTGTGTAAGTTATATGTAAAATGAGTTGGCGACCAAAATTTTTGTTAGTGGCCAGCTGGCTCCCGAACGAAAAAGTTAATTTCGGACCCCTGAACTGATGATGTCAAAATGACATCAAAAGTGCAACCAGCTGCAGATTATTGAACCGTTGGCCGAGAAAACCTGGGGACAAGGTTGTGTTATATTTGGTGAGCGGAAAAACAAAGAGCGAAATGACGAGACTCCTTTAAGAAAGGAGAAAAACTTTGAAATGATGAATAATAAAGCAATTATTGAATTCGGCTTTCCTAGGATATGAAGAATTCTGTAGATCTCGGAGGGTGTTATCCACCTCGGCTTTCGTCCTCTGTGGATAACACCTTCCTTGATCTGCAGAATTCTTCATATCCTACTCAGCCTCATTCAGTAATTGCTAATTCTGATGCAAAATGAAATGATCATGGAGTCATACTGATGCAAAAAAAAAAAAAAAACACTCATCGAAAACATACGGACCGATCAAAAACAATACGGACTAAAAAACTTTACCCGAGAGGTTAAACTTTACCCACGTTTGACCAATCAGCGAGCAGTATTTTTAGTAGCCGTCTGGCCGAGTAAACTTTACCCATGCGAGTAAACTTTACCGGCAGCTGTTTATGAAATACCGACCGTTTCAAGTCCAAATGGCTAAATTATGTTACCTTTCCTTCAAATGCTATGTTTCTAAGTGCAACAGACTATTTTGAAAAATCTATGTTTTCCTCCATGAAAGATGGCGCGCTTTTTGCTTGGTAAACTAATCGAGCAGAACTTCTTAGATCAACAATATAAATCCATTATTATTAAGCAAAAATGTCACATGCGAAAATTTCGTTTCAGTAGCACTTTAAATTAACACTTAAATTAGTACATGATTATGAAGAAATATGGTGTTCAATGCCCCGCACCGCCGCTTGGGGATTTGAGATTTCCCGGAGAGATAAGAGTAGAATTTGTAGTGAAAGGTAAGAATTCGATCGTAGTTGATTTAATAATGCTGAAAAATTTAGCCGTTTTAGGTGGCAGAAGAGTTGAACTGGCCATACAGTAATTTGCTTTTAAGAACATGTCTGTCATGATTGGCGCGAAAACTATCTGGCACGAGTCACGGTAAAGTTTACCACGAGGACCATGATAAATTCTAACTCATTTTAAAACCGTTTTCATTTCATTTCTGTTTGATATCAAGAACAGTTATGCTACGTTTCCTATTAGGAGAATCCGAAAGATGTAGCAGCAATTCAAATTTCTACAAAAAGGTGCGGTAGCTGTGATCATAAACAATGAGTTGAAGTTATGATTTCGTGACCTTAACCTGTCATCAAACGCTCCCTTGAGACCGAGATAATGGATTTATATTGTTGATCTAAGAAGTTCCGCTCGATTAGCTTACCAAGCAAAAAGCGCGCCATCTTTCAAGGAGGAAAACATAGATTTTTCGTTTTCTTTGGTCAAAATAGTCTGTTGCACTTAGAAACATAGCATTTGAAGAAAGGTAAAGTAAAGTTTACTCCGCCAGATGGCTATTAAAAATACTGCTCTCTGATTGGTCAAACGTGGGTAAAGTTTAACCTCTCGGGTAAAGTTTTTTAGTCCGTATTGTTTTTGATTGGTCCGTAATGTTTTCAACGAGTGTTAAAAACAAAAACAAAAGCGAAATCCTCGTGTATAAAAACTTCCAAGGTAATAATTATCTAACCTGACTTAGCGTGCAGAATGACTGGCAATTCAGACTAGGTGCATGTGTGCTTTTTGTGTCAGGTGTTCCAATTAATTCTGAAAGAGTCTGGAGCCTACATTTCGATGTTCAGCATACACTGCTTTACCCATCGATTCATGCTTCATTTGTTGAGTTATTTTTTTGTAAAAAAATACCTCTTAGTCGGCGCGTCGAGTATGTTATGGACGGGTCAACGGATCAGTGAGTCAGTGAGTGAGTCAGTGAGTGAGAGATGTATGTATGTCACACCAATCAGATCGGATCTACTATAAACAGCCAATCAAATTTCTTGTTTTAAAGGTAAATGATATATGAGAAGATTTGATCCCGATACAGTTCAGAACGGCCATATTTATTCTTCTATAAAAGAGGAGAAAGTATTCATTTATTGGGTTTACTTCGGCATTTTCTGTGGGTTAGGCTGAGGATTTTATGAGCCTTGAGGTTTGAAACAGTGCTTGAGCTAGTTGTATGCAAATGAGTGAGATGTTTTTTTTTATTTTTAGTTACAAAGGTAACTTGATATTTTTGTTTTTCACAAGGAGTAAATTCAATTAGACGTCACGCATCGTTGCTTCTAGTTCTTAGGAAATGTTTTAGAGGAGACGGGACTATTTTGATTTAATTTTGAAAGAGTTCGAACGTTTACAATAGGTACAGGAAACGATTATTTTGTTCTTGTTGCATGCAAATATAGAGAGATATTTTTATTTTTTAGTTACAAAGCTAAGGGTAATTTGACACTTTTGTTTTTCACAAGGGAGTAAATTCAATTAGAGCTGATACATCGTAATCACTTGTTCCCACGAGATGCTTGCTATTTTTAGGTACAAATGGTAACTTGACACTTTTGTTTTTCATATGGGAGCAAATCGTTCCCACGAGATGCTTGCTACTTTTAGTTACAAACGGTAATTTGACACTTCTGTTTTTCATTTGAGAGCAAATCGTTCGCACAAGATGTTTGCTATTTTTAGTTATAAATGGTAACTTGACACTTTTGTTTTTCATATCGGAGTAAATTAAATTAAACTTTCAACGTGTCAGAACGGTTTTTTTCTTTCTTTCTATTTTCGATGAAGAAGTGTTGTGTAAAAAGGGTAAACCTATGACTAGTATAAAATGCGAAAAGGTCTCTTGAGTATTTTGAGCAAAAATTCCTCTTGGGGGTTGGAAGGGCTATGTGATCGATGAGTGAGGGAGTTATGCATGTGCGCGTGTCACACCAATCACGGTGTGGGTATCAAAGAACGAATCAAATTGCCTGTTAGAAAATAAGATGGTACCTACATTAATCTGGAGACATGTTGGATTATTGTACGTTGTTCAGTCAAACTTTTGATGGCTTACTATTTAGCCATCTTACCATTACCGATGTAACATGGTATGTACATCATAAATTCCCAGTTTCTTTCTTGCTGTACATCGCAACCAAAACACCTTAAGGCCCGTTTCAAATGCCGTGCTAAAGTCGTGCCGAACTAAATTCAATTTGGCTCGACTGTAGCACGACATTGGCACGACTTGGTTTCAAACGTCGAGCCATGGTCAAGCTTAATTCACTCACTGGGAATTCACTGGGCGTTTAGAAAAGAGACGATATTACGAACCAGCGGTCCAACGGATAAATCCAAAATGATAATTTTAGTTATTTACTTATTTAGTTCGGCACGGCAATAGCACGCCGTTTGAAACCATGCCATGCCAAAGTCAGGTAGCACGACAGAGCTTGCCGTGCTACATGGCAGAGTCGAACCTAATTCTTAAATGGTTTCAAACGCCGTGCTACAGCCGCGCCAAAGTCGAACCTAAATAATGAATTGAGTTCGGCACGACTTAAGCACGGCGTTTGAAACGGGCCTAACTAAATCATTACTGTAAACAGTTCTACGAATGCTCCTTTCACAAAAAAATAACTCTTGCACGCTTTGCGTGCCTATGTTTGTGTCTTCTGAAGGGTAAGATTTTGAGCAATTTCACTTTGTGTCTGCCTTGCTGCATTGAAGAAAAAAGAAGGATAGGAGGGTCTTTGCAGGCTAACTTAGGAAAGCCCAATTTTCATTTAAAGCAAACATGATTTGTAGTTGCAGTAGTTTCTGGTGATAAGAAAGCAGGAAATGAAAAAAAGTGTTCGAGTGTTTTTGTTGTTGTTATTACTTTTTATTCACAATTCATTTCTTAAAAAAAAAATGTTTCAGCTGTACAATTATTTGACTGTTTACTTCAATAAATGAATCAAAACTGCAAAAAGGTTAAAAGCTATAATATACTGGGACTGAATGAACTGAATGAGTCTCTTTTTGACATAATAACAAACGTTTCTTGTTCTGTTTTTTTTTTGTTTTCAGAGAAATCTTGGCTCTATGGTGATGAGCCATACTGGATTATCAAGAACAGGTGACAAGTTCATTGTTGTTGCTGTTGCTGTTGGTTGGTTGCTTGAACAATAAATCTTGTTTGTTACAAATAGTAGAGAAAATGGTGTCAGTTGTGCAAAATGCAGTTCTAACGTCATGTATGTTTGCATTGTATGTACACATGTACTGTAAACACCGACAGATAAGCCATAATTTTCGTATCAGTTCCTATCTCCATTCTGCCATAAAGTTGTTTACAGTGTCACCCATGGTCGTTCATTTGGACAGAAATCAATCAACCACAAGCGAGAAAATAGCACGTGTTATTCTTGAGTAATCCATCCCCCTATCAAATTCCTAGTTACTAAGCTACGAACAAACAAACCAAAGTGTTAGTGTTGTTGTATATAAATTCTATTGAGCAACAGACAAGAATTAAAGATAATGGATAAAAATACCAGAGAAAGATTAAATTTGTCTAAGTTGGATTTTCAAACTATTACAGAGATAAAATTATTACACTGTTCACAGTCCCCTACTTTTCCATGAGATCATTGATGTTGATTGTTGAGTTGGACAGGCTGCCATGTAGGTCTCTGGATGTAAGCAGAACTGTAGAGAGTACAAAATGGCCGTGGGAAGGGGTGGTGGGGTTAATAAGGTGGGGGTGTAGGGACGGAAAATAGGGAGACTATAACAGCTTTCCTCTGTCCTGTGTTCATGATTAGTTGCTCCAGCAATGACAACACCTTAGTTGTTCCAGCAACGGCAACACCTGATTAGTCTAAGGGACAATAGATTTCATGAGGGCATAGCTGAGCGTTGACAACTCAAGTGACAGAAAGTGACATTAATCACTTCGCAACTCAGGCCAAAATGGCATCGATTCCAGAAGAAGTTTCTGGAAAATCTGTTGATTTTGATCAACTTTCTGCTTCTTTTGTTGGAGGCTTGGTGTTAAACCGTGAACAAAAAGAGACGTTTTCTAGTTCACAGGAAGATTTTTGATTTTGTGGATCCAGTTCAACACCAAGATGTATTTTCAAAAGATCTGCCAGGTGAATTTTGTCAACTCCAGCCCTTTCAGGGATCTTAAACAGATTTTTGGTAAAGAAATTTACTTCTTTTTCCACCAAAATCACTGCCTGAAATTTTAAAATTAATGTCACAAAGATGGCACACATCTGAACTTACAGGATTTGCCACTTTCTTGGAGTCAGAGAGGAGTTATTTTGTCCTGCATTGACTGGACTCAACTTAGCAACTACTTTGAATTGATTCCGTGAGCAATATTCAATTGAAGAATTTGAATAAAAATGTCTCTAAATTCACAACTGCACAGCAACACAATTGATATCATACTTCCCTGATTTGAGAGGTGTTTCTTCAGAGGGGGACATTGTTAATTGGGTTAGGTTTAGGGTTTTTTTCAACCGCCGTGCCCTCCACCCATACCTACCGACATTTTGTACTCTCCCCAGTTTCACTCACATCAAGAGACCAAGATGGGGGCCTGTCCAACTCAGTGATCAACATCTATGATCTCATGAAAAAGTAGGGGACTGTGAACAGTCTATAAAATTATAAACTGGCCACCATAAAGAGATTCCGAAGCTGACATTTCGTTGGAGCGAATCAATTGGCTCAGACGAAGGGCTAACACTTGAAACGTCAGCTCTCGAATCTCTTTACGGTGGCCAGTTCACATTATCAACCCAGTTGAAATCACTCCTTGTATGTGTATTTATTTCTCTATCTTTGTATGCTATTACATTGCAAAGAATTACTGTGGCTTGATTCTCATTAAGTTTTATTTGTTTTCTCTGCAGTTGGGGAGAAAGCTGGGGAGAGCAAGTAAGTTTGTTTTCTTTGAGTCTACCAGTTACCAATAACTTGGAACACTTTGAGCAACAGTTAAATTGTTACACTTGAACATGGACATAATCTAAATATACAAGTACCTGTCTACCAGTTAACAATAACTTGGAACACTTTGAGTTACAGTTAAATTGTTACACTTGCA
>JAHPZR010009159.1:7500-34120 GCA_019787425.1 Platygyra sinensis | reverse complement strand
GTAACCTCTTACAATGTGTTAAGCTAAGGAGTGGGTAAGCGTAACCGACTACCATTGTAGTTTCTCAGTCCATTCTCATAAAAACGTTGAGTCGCACTAATTACCGTTAGTAAGTTTATAGTAGTGTTCTTATGCAAATATTGCAAGTGGTTTGGTTGAGTGACTTCTTTTCTATCAATTTGACTGGAACCCGAGTAAGGCAAGCTCGGAAAGTGTAAAGGTCGACACTCACTCAGGAAATAATGATGCGGAGTCGTGAAGTGGAGACAAGTACCTTCGTGTGAACGCATAGGACCCATGTTACAGGAACAGTAAGCAAGCTGTGCACATGAAGAGAATATTGGATCATTTCTTTGCTATAGCAGAGACAGTTTGCGAGAGCAGTGCTCGTGATCGGACAATTACAACTGGGGTAATCTTGTCCCCTGCTTCGTGCCGGCGAATTCAAAGCAGTTGAATTTCATGCAACATTTTCGTTTTCCCATAACATAAATAAATAATAAGTTAAAAATAAATCCACACCAGCCTTAGCTTGTTTCCATGCGGGTCCTCTATCCTGGGTCGAATTGGAATTTAGAGCGTTGGTTTCGTGGAAGGAAGAAAAACCGGAGAATCAGGAGAAAAACCCTCGGAGCAAGGCGAGAAACAATAACAAACTCAAACCCACATAAAGTACTGGGCCGGAATTCGAACCCAGGCCACATTGATGGGAGGCGAGCGCTCTCATCACTGCGCCAACTCGGCTGCCTTTTCTGCGCCAGCAAAACTTTTAAAACCATGGAAAAATTTCGTTGCAACGTGTACCCGCTTCAAGTCCACGTTTCCTGTCCGCTAGAGTTTTGCCGACCTTAACAAACATCTTCCCTCGTGTTTTCTGACAAGACTTGATCATTAAAAAATTATTGATGACGATAAAATTAAGAAATATGCATATTAAAGAGCCCTATTATTTCTCTCAGTACGTGCGCTGTGATTGGTCAGTTTAGTGGGCCATATTCTATTGTACGGCCCTCTAAAATTTATAGCTGTTTGTGTCGCCAAAATGTTCCTTGATTTATAGGCAAGTTCTCTTAAGAGAAAATGTCCACTAAAACCGAGCCATATCGAAAACACGTGGCACATCATGAAAAATCAAAATTTTTCATATTCTTCCCAGAGATAGCCTATGGTAAGTCTAGAAACGTGGTGTGATTTTTTTCTTGAAATATTTTTTTAAACCCGCCAAAAAATCAAAAATCCGTTGGCGGTCCCACGTCTGGTCAAAAACAAGCAAAATTCAGTGACTAATACCTTGTCATAACTTCGCTCTGTTTAATCCCCATTAAAATAACTCTCCAGTTTGAGCCTAGAAATTTATTTTTGAGGAGTTTAACAAGTCTTTTGAGGCTAATTATAACTTCTGTGGGTTAATTTTCAAGGTCACGAAGAGCCAGCTTAAAATCACTACAAATTCACTTCCTAAAATTCTTAATTATGCCACTTTTCAATCGGCAAATTCGTTACCCGGTAAAACACCAAAACACATAAGATTCTGATGTTTCGAAAGACGAATGTCAGTGTAAAACCTGGTATAAAATTATTTTCGGGCTTACATCAGCGCTGAGTAATAACGCTCTCAAAATCGTTATAATCATAACACTAACCTGCTAGAAACGAAAACAATAGGCAAGTGTCTGGATCGATAATGAAAAGGAACCGGAAAATGTCTTCTTGTATTTGATTTCCTCGGTCTTTGGACTTAAACTATGGCAGAAAAGTCATGTTTTAAGCTTACCTCCTGTGAGACATAACATTGAAACGTTAAGTACCGGCATATTCAGAATCCTACACGCACGATAATCATTGCGGTCGCGTGGTGTTCGGGGAAGTACATCATTTTCTCATTGACATTCAACCAATGAATCCGAGAAAATCCAGCCACATTTCTGTCCCTTGTTCTAAACAGCAATCATAAAAAGTAGTGAAGCCTTCTAGTGTCAGTCCCCCTTGCTTGCAAAGAGAAAAGCTTATGTTCTGTTCTCGTCGAAATGTAAATATGGCGTTTGATGTCGACTTCATTTCTATGTCACGTAATGGTCAATTGATGGGATTTTGTCACGCATTGCCAAAATTGAATAAGACGTTCAAGGCAAACAATTTTTATTGAGTTATTTTTTTGTAAAAAAAAATACCTCTTAGTCGGGGCGTCGGGTATGTTATGGACGGGTGGTTCAGTGAGTGGATCAGTGGATCAGTGAGAGATGTATGTATATCACACCAATCAGATTGGATCTACTATTAAACACCAATCAAATTTCCTGTTATAAAGGTAAATGGTATGTGAGAAGATTTGATCCCGATACAGTTGAGAACGGCCATATTTATTCTTCTGTAAAAGAGGAAGAAGTATTCATATGTTGGGTCTACCTCGACATTTTCTGTGGGTTAGGCTAAGGATTTTGTGGGCGGGTTTGATAGTCTTTATAAGCAATTGGATAATCAGTCAAAGAAACAGCGATGAGCACGCGATGAAGGGCGAGCTTTTCCCATTATATAAGGTTTTGAATTAAATGAGCGTTAGCCGCTCTACTGCTAATGTTGATGTGGTTTCTATGATAGGAACAATTGTATTTAAGGGGCGGAATGCACTAGTGGGAATATGAAGAGGTTGTGACCAGGTTCGAATCGTTTTCGTGTTGTAGTGAAACCTAAATATTTCTGCAGAGTCGAGGGCGAGTCGTTAATTTCAGCATCCACTAATCAGTTTCAGTGATAAGTTTCAACGAGAAAAGCGAAGAGACTACGATTGATTTCGTCAACAAAACAAAAAGAAATTATTCTGTGACGATTTTACATTTATAGTGCTTCTTGTTTACTACTGGGATGAGAAGATACGTTATAAATGAAACTTAACTTGTCTCGTCAATGTTATCAGGGTTTTCGCTTTATCACATTAATATCCAGCACGAATTGTAGTAGAAGAAAAAGAAAATTTCTTGTTTAAGATAAGGTAAGTGAGGTATATGAAGTCTTGGGAGTTCTATGATTGTATTAAGTACAAGGACTTTGATTCTTGAATAATAAATACTGAAGTGTATGTTGCGGGTTTGTGATTTTTAGTCCGGTTTGGAGGGGATTGTGACAGTTACGTAATATACATTGGGTTCTTTCAGTGTAATGGTGGCTAGTTATGAACGAGATGAGTTTTGCGTTTTGAAGTAGTTCATGAGTCAGTAGTAAACAAATGGAAAGAGATATTTTATTTCAGGTTACAAAGGGTAACTTGATACTTTTGTTTTTCACCACGAGTAAATTCAATTAGAGGACATGAATCGTCGCTTCTAGTTCAAAGGACATATTTTAGAGGAGACGAGACTATTTAGATTTGAAACAGTTTTTAACGTTTACAAAATAAAGGGAAGTGACAATTGCTTTGTTCTTGTATGCAAATGTAACGAGATATTTCTTTTAGTTACAAAGGGTAATATGACACCCTTGTTTTTCACAAGGGAGTAAATTCAATTAGAGGTGATGAATTGTGAGCACTTGTTTCCCCGAGATGTTTGCTATTTTTAGTTAGAAATGGTAACTTGACACTCCTGTTTTTCACAAGGGAGTAAATTCAATGAGAGCTGACGAATCGTCACCACTTGTTCCCATGAAATGTTGAACAAACAAATCGAGATATTGCTATTTTTAGTTACAAATGGTAACCTAACACTTTTGTTGAGTTGTTTTTTTTTGTAAAAAAAAAACCTCTCAGTCGGATTGGATCTACTATAAACTTCGAATCAAATTTCTTGTTTTGTCGCAGATTCATGTAAGATGATATTTTTATTTGTTAGTTTCAAAATGGTAACTTGACACTTTTGTTTTTCACGGTCTGATAAACTGGCAAACAAGAAGCAGATCTAGCGGCGCTTCCAGAAAAATGTTTGGACCTATCTTTTCTTAATGAATTAAGGGGCATTTTAATATTTCGCATAAATGGTAATTGTTGAAAACGGTAACTTTTAGCGGAGATTTTCTTAAAGTTAAGGTTTGTGGTATTCCTGAAGCAGCTGAAGACTCCTGGCGGCGAGTTAAACAGCAAATTAATTTGATTAGACTTTGAGGTGACATAAAGGTTGCACGCTTCGCGAAATACAGTCTCAAAAGGTGCAAAAAAACTCTCAGGCGTTGGGAAGGGTAATGTGACAAGGAAACGTCCCAGACTCTTGGCGTCTTATAATATTTATACAGTTTGTCATGTGTGTTTCTTTTTTCAGGGTTACCTTTCATAACGTCTTCTTGGTTTTGATATCGATATCAATTTGAAATGGTTTCGTGGAATATCAAAACCGAAAAAATCTACGATCATTGTTAGCATCAGAACATGTTTGTTATAAACTGAGTTAAATTCAGTTATACGTTGACTAGTAAAACGTGACAATGGCCTGATTTATACTAGAGACGGATCATCCGTCTAGGCCGAGCTTGGGCAAAGAACGGTAGCTCGTCTGATAATCCGTCTATGTATAAATACGGGCAAGCAGACGGATCATCCATCCAGACGAGCTATCGCGATAATCTGTCTTGTGAGACGAATCATCGTGGATAACTCGTCAAGACGGATGATCCGTCGCTGTGTATAAATGCGAGAAGACGACGAACTATCCACGAAAACTACACCTTCGTTACAAGAAGCCAGCGGCTGTTTTTAATAACTATAAACACGGGATGATTCAATCGACACACCGATGGTTCGTCTCATAGTCCTTCCCGTATTTATACTAGACGGGATGATCCTTCTCGACGATGATCGTCTCCAGTATAAATCGGGCCAATCTTACTTTTCTCAGGAACGTTTGTAACATGATACTTTTGTTTTTCTCGTAAAGTTATACAACACGATCCCCTTGTTTTCTCGAAAACTTGAAGGCGATGTGCTTTCTCTTCGCTGCTGGAGATAAATATCTAAGAAAAAATGGAAGAAAGATTTTTTCAAAACACTATCATTTCACGGATAAACAAAACCTAATCTAATTATCAGATTATCACATCTGATAGGTCGAGTCACGGAACAGCGCGTTCTTATTCTGTTGCCATCTTTGACGTCAAAACCACGTCAAATTATGAAAGGAGTAACAGCGAGAACTTACTGTACGAACTATTCCACGAATGAATCTGAAAAGCTGGTACACTAACTTACGACAAAAGCCTTGTAACAGATGACAACAAGTGCAGGTGCCTTACAAACGACTTATCCAAGACGAAAACAAAACCGATAAACGGACTTCTCACAACTAACAACAGATGGATCGAAACCGACCAATGACCGATGGACAAACTTGACACGAGTCTTGCAGCCATTACCATGAAGGCGTTACTGACCAATCACTTTTAACGGACCAGACTGGTAACACCATTGACTGATAAAGCATTATTCACTACTACTCGGACTTTTTATTCAACAAAAAAAATAACTCTTGCACGCCTTGCGTGCCTATGTTTTGAAAGGTTGTCTAAAGAAAAGAACTCGTTGTTTAGCGGGCTTTCTGACGAAAAGGTATCGCGCAATTCAATCATAGTCAAACTGTGCCAATGGACTAGCGCCTACACAGCTGCAGTAACGTTTAATTTTTATCCCATCTGCAGCATTATGTGCACAGAAGATTCCTCTTCAATGATTTTAACAAGGAAAACAAAACTGGTTCGTATTCGTTTTAAACAAGTTCATTTTCCATTGCAGTAGTTAGTTTTTTAATGCATATCACACTTTATTGTGCTAGAAATTGTTTGTTTACATTTCCATACAGCCATTCTTTTACGATATTTTGTGGTCTTACGTTTCAGTGTCGGAGTTCTGCAAAACTTGAAAACTTTTATGCAATGATTTCAAACAGAAAAAAAACGACTGATGTAATCCATACGCTAAAACTGCTCATGCATTTCTCTCAGAACATAGCCTTATTTTTTTTTAACCTAGCAGTGTAAAGCCGATCGATTACGTGCTTTATGTCATGCGCCACGCGAGAAGTGATAAAACTGATCAAATTGTCACGTACTGAGTGTACAAAAAACCTAAAAAATGTTTAGCCATTTACGTCGTTTCATTGCAAAAAAGCTATATTTAGAAGAAGAGGAATTTAATAACGTGAATTTTAGTCATTCAGCTTTTTGAGAATATTTTATCTCTATGACGAGATGAATCCCACAGAGGCATGGTTTGTTTTCGGCATTGTACTTATGTACGCAGCACCTCATAACGTTTTGCACATTTTTCAGAATTTGTCTTTGATGGATAAAGATTAGTTTCTAGTTGTAAAGTAGAGTTCAGCTTGAATACGAGCCTAGTGGCTCATCAGGCCGAAGTTTATCCCGGTTTCTGTAGCATGAAGCGACTGGGGTATTTCTACTCCCCTCTGGATTGGATGCCAGGCCATCGCAGGGTTACCCCCAGCATTAAGTTTGCCGGTACCCTTTTATACACCTGGGTGGAGAGAGAGAGGCACTCTGAGAGTAAAATGACCTGCCCAAGAACACAACGAAATGCGGCCCCAGGCCAGAGCTCAAACCCGGACCGCTCGATCCGGCATGTGGCCACCCGCCTCCCATCGATGCTACAATAATTGTATCAAACAAATGCCCAAACATTGGTGAGCAAGTTTGTGACGTAAACGATTATTATTACAAAAGAATAACCCATTTCAAACACCCTTCATTTTAGAATTTATGGGGTTGTATCTCAAGAATGACTCCTGTAACCTTTTTTGTCGAATCCTAATCAGCACGTCCAGTTTTACATTTTTGGCAACGTCCTGAACATTTTAAAGTAGAATTGGTACTTCTGAGGGGTCACGTGACATGCCACGTGACGTTAAGCGCAAAAATGCCATTATTTGAGAAATACGGTAGCGGTTTTTAGTAATGTCATCCTGCGAAAACGCGGCTTAGATGCAGGTCAATTATTTCCATCCTCTCACGTTTGAAATGACAGTCCCTTTTTTCACAGAGAAAATTTATAGGGTAAAAGATCGTCTTTTTCAACAAAATTCGACTTTTGATCATTTATATCTTCTAAAATCGAACCAAGGAAGATAATTCCAGACGTAGCAAGGCAGATAATTTCAATTTGCATCGAAAACGCTCATTTATTGATCAATAGACTTAAAATTCGCCGATTTACCAAATTTTTAACAAAATAATCACGTGACATGCCACCTGGTCAAAATAATAAGAATATATATATATATAGGGCCATGAAATACTAAATTAAAGCTGTTTGACTCGAGAAAAGGAGAAACCTAGTGTCATTCAATTAAAATTGCCTTTCTAGAACAAAAGTTCAAAAGTTCAAAGGAGAGATCAAGGAGTTATAATGCCTGGAGCATTTTGCGCCACTTCTGTTCGAATGCGTTTTGTGTTCCTGTAATAATTGAAATGTGTTTTTCTATTTTTAAGTTGCTTCTAACCTGATTAACGTATTCTATTGAGGATGGTCGAATATTTTTATACTTACAAGAGTAAATGTAAAATCTGCCAAGTAGTAAACAATGATTGAATAACAAGGCGCTTTTCTCTCCTTTGAGACCTAAACATTGACATAGAGTTAAAGCTTGTGAGGCTGGTATCAAATCGACAGAGACGAAAAATTGTTGAACGCTATTCCAAAAGGCTTCTGTGAACGGGCATTCCCAAAAAAGATGAAGCAACGTTTCTTGTGCTGATTGACAAAAGCAACAAAGATTTGTTTCCGAAAGTTTAATTTTAAACAGAAAAGAATTTGTAGCTATTCTCCTGTGGAGAAATTTGAACTGGAAGTTCCTTAATTTCGTGCTTAGTGTACATATCCTAGGTAGTAGATAAATTGACTCCCAGTCCAAATTTTCCACATCGACGAATCCACAGTCTTTAATCCATTTGTTTTGGCTTTTTTCTGGGCGAGTACACTTCTTGGTAATGAGGATTTTGTAAGCTGCTTGACTTGGTTTGTTGGATGAGTTTAACTTAATAAGTGAATTTTCTAAAATTTTTTCACCTGGCAGTGACAATTCCAGAGATCTCATAGCACTCCTGATAGCCGAAGCTACTCCACAAAATTCGAGGAATGAAACTGGAAAACAAAACTTTTCTTTGAAACAGTTGTAAGATATAATTCTTGAATCACTTGTCATCAGATCATTAATTTTCATCACCCCTGCATTAGCCCAGTGTTTATAAAATATAGTCTTGCCTGCGATTTTGATCATTGAGTTATTCCAAATATGTCCAACACTGAAATTAGCTTTAGAGGCAAAGGAATCCTTATAATTAAAATCCGCCCATAGTTCAATAAGTTCTTGGATGAAATCATCTTTTATATCAAGTTTTCTGGCATCTTTTGGTGCCAAATTACCGAGAAAAATTAATTTCCCGCCTACTTTAGATAGATGAAAATCAAAAAAAGACTTCCATTTAGATTTGTAGTCGCTTGAAATATACTTAAGTATCCATGAAATTTTCAAGGCTTTATTAAATTCTATTATGTCTAGCATCTTCTGTCCTCCGTCTTGGTAATCTGCTATCATTTCAGTCCGCTTAATTTTATCGCCTTTGTTATCCCAAAGAAACTTAAAAAGAAGATTGTTTGTTTCTTTCAGTGATTTTAAACAAGACGTCGTTGATGACAAAACATAAACCAATTGTGATGCAGCTAGAGCCTTAATAACTGCAATTTTGCCAATTAATGTTAATCTCTTGTTTCTCCAATTATTTAAAATATCCTCTACCTTATGAACCTTCTCTCCGTAATTCTTCTTCTTACTTTCCTCACAGTCAATGCAAAACCAAGCACCTAGAGCCTTAACCTTGCCATCTGCCCATTTAAGATTTTTCTGAGAGCATATAATCTGGTTTGATCCTTTCTTGGAGCCGATCCAAAGAGCTTCAGTTTTTTCGCAATTTACTCGCAAGCCCGAAACCTCACCAAATTTTTCTAATATAACAAAGGAGCGCTCAAGCGATTCTTGAGTACCATCTAAAATCAAAGTAGTGTCATCTGCATATTGACTGAGTTTACATTCAGTGCTGTCTACTGTGATGCCTTTAACTAAATTATCTTTGCGGATCGCGGTAGCTAACACCTCTGCGCACAGGATAAAAATGTAAGGCGACAGCGGACACCCCTGCCTTACACCTCGACTTAATTCAAAGAAACCCGCTGACCAACCATTATTTATAACACAGCTTTGGATATCACAATAAAATAAATTGATCCACTTGATTAGAGAAGAGCCGAAACCAAAATGTTGCAGTGTTTTCTCGACAAAAGCCCATTCAATAGTATCGAAGGCTTTCTCAAAGTCAACAAAGAGAAGTAACCCGGGAATGTTCTTTGTTTCTGTGTATGAGATGACATTGTTGATCAAGCAAATGTTTTCCGCAATAGAACGTCCTTTCAAGAAACCCGTTTGGTCGTTGTCAATTAAATTTTGCAAAACAGCCTTGAGACGTGAAGCAATCGCCTTAGATGCAATTTTGTAGTCACAGTTTAATAAAGTTATAGGTCTCCAGTTTTTCAGTTCCTGTAGTGCCTTGTCTTTCTTAGGGATCAATGAAATGACGCCTCTTCTTTGGGTTAAAGCAAGCTTTCCCTTCTGATAGCTTTTGTTAAGACCACGTATGAGAAAAGGAGAGACGTCCTTCCAAAACACTTTATAAAATTCGGCAGGAAGGCCGTCCGTTCCAGGCGATTTACCGGATTCCATTGTTTTTAATGCCTCTAAGCATTCTTTTTCAGTCAATAATCCTTCGCACTTTTGCTTGTCACTATCATTAAGTGAAGGGTGTTCCTGGTCGAAAAACAAGTTGTCTAAAGAAGATGTCACCCCGAGTTTTCTTGAAGTGAAAAGCCGACTATAAAAAGAATTGCATTCTTTTAAAATATCTGTATCGTTTGTAGCGTATGAACCGTTGCACGTCTTAATCTGCGTTATTGTTTTTCTCTTACAATGTCTATTTTCTAAATTCAAGAAATATTTACTATTTTTCTCACCTTCGTTGTACCATCTGGCCTTAGATCTAATTATGGCCCCCTTTGTCTTGTACTGTATGATATTTTCCAATTCATTTTTCTTGCACCTTATTTGTTCCTCAAGGGCATCTTTATTATTTACTCCGTGTTCTAATTGCCGTTCTAAGGCGGCTAGCGCACTTTCAATACTGGCCTCTTCATTTTTCATCGTCTTCATTTTGACTTTGGAATATTTTATTGAGGCGTCTCTAATTTTAAGTTTTATCATTTCCCACAGTAACACTTCATCGACTTCTTCGTCGCTTTCGTACTCACTGGCTGTTTCGACTATTGTTGACTTGATAGCGTTTACGTAATCAACTTCACTCAAAAGGGCGGAATTTAATTTCCAGAAACCGGGTCCTCTGGGATTGGAATGATAACTAATGTCAATTGTGCATAAAGAGTGGTCTGTTTTGTAAGCCGGAAGAATATCAGCGTTTGAAATTCTTCCAGCAATGCTTAAGCTAACCAAAAAGAAATCTAGACGGCAATGCACTTCCGGTCGATTTCGTCTCCAGGTATATCTTTTTGCCTCGGGGTTTAAATCTCTCCATATATCCGTCAAATCCAAGTTTTCCTGAATATATTTAAGCTCTTTAAGAGAATTCCAGTGTGTCGTTGGTTTCCCACCTGTTTTGTCTTTTGAGACATCCAAAACAAGGTTGAAATCTCCGCCGATAATAATTTCATCGCATTTAAAAGATAGCATTTGTTCGCTCACATTTGTAAAGAAATCTGGATCATCTGTGTTTGGGGCATAAATGTTGCAGAGAGTCAAGGTCAGCTCACCAACTTCCAAATCAACAATAATGTATCTGCCCTCTTTGTCACAAAGCTGCCTCAAAATTTTAAAAGAAAAGTTGTTATTGAAAAGAATAGCGACACCTACTTTGTTGCTTGCCAAACTACTGAATAAAGTTGTATAGCCCCATTCAGCAGCCCAAACCTCAGAAGACTTTTCTGTACAATGAGCTTCTTGTAACATGTAAATGGAATATTTTTTTCTTTTTAAGCCAGTGGAATACTTCTCTTCTTTTTTCATTACTAACCAAGCCTCGAACATTGAGCGTAGATATAGTTATTTTAGACATAAATAAAGCATTTGGTAGACATGACTAGGTACTCCGATATTTGCATAAGGTATTCGTAAGACCCTTGGCCCTCTCGGGAAACTTATCCAACTAACATAAATAAACAATAATAAAAAACGAATAACTACATTAAGTAAGGAAAACATAAAAATATACTTAGTTTGGGTCCGGCTTCAGAAAAAGGCTCCCGTAAAGACACATTTAGATTATCACGGTTGCGGCAAGCCTGTCTTGGGTTACTGGAGGCACTGTATGTTGTCCTGGATATTATATACTTGGTCTGTATCTTGTACCATTTATGTACAGTTTGTCGTAAACCAGTTTTGTATCTTGCCCGTTCTTCTTTGCTTCTTTCATCACTTTGACTAAACCCTTCCGTAATTCAACGATCTCTCTCGGAAAATCCTGTGAAATGCCATAATTTGTTCCTGCCAGTGTACGGGCACTTGATAATATACGCTCTTTATCTTTGTGAAAGCTGAATTTAGCGATGATTGGACGTGGTTTGTTGTCCTCTCTGATCTTTCCGAGGCGATGTACCCGTTCGAATGGTATTTCATTGGTTTCTTCTTCTGCAAAATCATATGTTACGGCAAGGCAGGACGCCGAGTTTATAATCAGGGAAAAGTTCAGTTCGGTAAAACAAAATATACCTGTCCAACCATATTTCTTCTTAAATTCCTGACCCAGGCCTTTAACTGATTGAGTCATGATTGTAAGCAAAATGCCCAATGCCAAGCCAGGGTGAAAAACACACCCTATTTTCAGTCCAATGTGTATAAAATTTACATCTTTTTCAGACATAAACAGTCCATACGCTATACCCTTTGGGGCCTCCCATACCTCTGATAGCCCATAAAGCCTGCATACGAGCCAAGTGGCCCATCAGGCCGGAGCTTATCCCGGTTTCCTTAGCACGAAGCGACTGAGAGTACCCTACTCCTCCGGATGGGGTGCTAGTCCATCGCAGGGTTAGCCCCAGCATTAAATTCGCCGGTACCCATTTATATACCTGGGTGGAGAGGGGCACTGTGAGAGTAAAGTGTCTTGCCTAAGAACACAGCACAATGTCCCCGGCCAGGGCTCGAACCCGGACCGCTCGATCCGGAGACGAGCGCACTAATCATGAGGCCACCTCCCTCCCTGATAGCCCATAAAGCGGAGTAATCCCAACCCCTGCCCTTCCGAGCCCAGAACACATTAAATGCACAGTTTCTCTGCCGGAGAAATGTTCCGCGCCCATATTTTAACGTGGGTCACCGTTTGGACGCCCTTTTGGCTTTAAAATATTTTTTTTTTGCTTTTGACCGGCTTATTGAATCTTTCTATTTATTTATTCTTTTAACCATTTTTGGCAATGCGTGACAAAAATCCTTTCAAGTGACTATTGCGTGACAGACAAATTAGGTCCACTCGGACGCTAATATTACCATGTCAGCATGCAACATGCGCGAGGATTGGAACAGCACGTGAGTATTTCGTTTTAGCAAGCAAGGGACTGACGCTTGCAGGCTTCACTACTTTTATGGATTGTTGTTTAAGAACAAGCGCTAGCAATGAGGTGGATTATCTTGGAGGCATTGACTGAATGTCAATAAAGGAAGATGTACTTTGTCGAACTCCACTCATCGCAATGGTTATCGTGAAGGATTCTGAATACGCCAGCCACTAATATTTGAATGTAATTACAGAAGGTGAACTAAACATGACTTCACCATAGTTAAGTCCGAAATACCGAGGAAATCAAATTCAAGAAGACATTTTCAGGTTCCTGTAGTAGTATAGTAGTGGGGGGTGTGAGCGCAGCCAAGTAAAATGGTTTAATGCAAGCTGTAAAAATTGATAGACAATTTTTACAGCTTGCATTAAACCATTTTACTTGGCTGCGCTCACACCCCCCACTACTATACTACTACAGGAACCTGAAAATGTCTTCTTGAATTTGATTTCCTCGGTATTTCGGACTTAACTATGGTGAAGTCATGTTTAGTTCACCTTCTGTAATTACATTCAAATATTAGTGGCTGGCGTATTCAGAATCCTTCACGATAACCATTGCGATGAGTGGAGTTCGACAAAGTACATCTTCCTTTATTGACATTCAGTCAATGCCTCCAAGATAATCCACCTCATTGCTAGCGCTTGTTCTTAAACAACAATCCATAAAAGTAGTGAAGCCTGCAAGCGTCAGTCCCTTGCTTGCTAAAACGAAATACTCACGTGCTGTTCCAATCCTCGCGCATGTTGCATGCTGACATGGTAATATTAGCGTCCGAGTGGACCTAATTTGTCTGTCACGCAATAGTCACTTGAAAGGATTTTTGTCACGCATTGCCAAAAATGGTTAAAAGAATAAATAAATAGAAAGATTCAATAAGCCGGTCAAAAGCAAAAAAAAAATATTTTAAAGCCAAAAGGGCGTCCAAACGGTGACCCACGTTAAAATATGGGCGCGGAACATTTCTCCGGCAGAGAAACTGGGCATTTAATGTGTTCTGGGCTCGGAAGGGGGCAGGGGTTGGGATTACTCCGCCTATATGGGCTATCAGGGAGGGACGGTAGGCCTCATGATTAGTTGCGCTCGTCTCCGGATCGAGCGGGTCCGGGTTCGAGCCCTGGCCGGGGACATTGTGCTGTGTTCTTAGGCAAGACACTTACTCTCACAGTGCCCCTCTCCACCCAGGTATATAAATGGGTACCGGCGAATTTAATGCTGGGGCTAACCCTGCGATGGACTAGCACCCCATCCGGAGGAGTAGGGTACTCTCAGTCGCTTCGTGCTAAGGAAACCGGAATAAGCTCCGGCCTGATGGGCCACTTGGCTCGTATGCAGGCTTTATGGGCATCAGAGGTATGGGGAGGCCCCAAAGGGTATAGCGTATGGACTGTTTATGTCTGAAAAAGATGAAATTTATACACATTGGACTGAAATAGGGTGTGTTTTTCACCTGGCTTGCGATTGGGCATTTTGCTTACAATCATGACTCAATCAGTTAAAGGCCTGGGTCAGGAATTTAAAGAAGAAATATGGTTGGACAGGTATATTTGTTTTACCGAACTGAACTTTTCCCTGATTATAAACTCGGCGTCCTGCCTTGCCGTAACATATGATTTTGCAGAAGAAGAAACCAATGAAATACCATTCGAACGGGTACATCGCCTCGGAAAGATCAGAGAGGACAACAAACCACGTCCAATCATCGCTAAATTCAGCTTTCACAAAGATAAAGAGCGTATATTATCAAGTGCCCGTACACTGGCAGGAACAAATTATGGCATTTCACAGGATTTTCCGAGAGAGATCGTTGAATTACGGAAGGGTTTAGTCAAAGTGATGAAAGAAGCAAAGAAGAACGGGCAAGATACAAAACTGGTTTACGACAAACTGTACATAAATGGTACAAGATACAGACCAAGTATATAATATCCAGGACAACATACAGTGCCTCCAGTAACCCAAGACAGGCTTGCCGCAACCGTGATAATCTAAATGTGTCTTTACGGGAGCCTTTTTCTGAAGCCGGACCCAAACTAAGTATATTTTTATGTTTTCCTTACTTAATGTAGTTATTCGTTTTTTATTATTGTTTATTTATGTTAGTTGGATAAGTTTCCCGAGAGGGCCAAGGGTCTTACGAATACCTTATGCAAATATCGGAGTACCTAGTCATGTCTACCAAATGCTTTATTTATGTCTAAAATAACTATATCTACGCTCAATGTTCGAGGCTTGGTTAGTAATGAAAAAAGAAGAGAAGTATTCCACTGGCTTAAAAAGAAAAAAATATTCCATTTACATGTTACAAGAAGCTCATTGTACAGAAAAGTCTTCTGAGGTTTGGGCTGCTGAATGGGGCTATACAACTTTATTCAGTAGTTTGGCAAGCAACAAAGTAGGTGTCGCTATTCTTTTCAATAACAACTTTTCTTTTAAAATTTTGAGGCAGCTTTGTGACAAAGAGGGCAGATACATTATTGTTGATTTGGAAGTTGGTGAGCTGACCTTGACTCTCTGCAACATTTATGCCCCAAACACAGATGATCCAGATTTCTTTACAAATGTGAGCGAACAAATGCTATCTTTTAAATGCGATGAAATTATTATCGGCGGAGATTTCAACCTTGTTTTGGATGTCTCAAAAGACAAAACAGGTGGGAAACCAACGACACACTGGAATTCTCTTAAAGAGCTTAAATATATTCAGGAAAACTTGGATTTGACGGATATATGGAGAGATTTAAACCCCGAGGCAAAAAGATATACCTGGAGACGAAATCGACCGGAAGTGCATTGCCGTCTAGATTTCTTTTTGGTTAGCTTAAGCATTGCTGGAAGAATTTCAAACGCTGATATTCTTCCGGCTTACAAAACAGACCACTCTTTATGCACAATTGACATTAGTTATCATTCCAATCCCAGAGGACCCGGTTTCTGGAAATTAAATTCCGCCCTTTTGAGTGAAGTTGATTACGTAAACGCTATCAAGTCAACAATAGTCGAAACAGCCAGTGAGTACGAAAGCGACGAAGAAGTCGATGAAGTGTTACTGTGGGAAATGATAAAACTTAAAATTAGAGACGCCTCAATAAAATATTCCAAAGTCAAAATGAAGACGATGAAAAATGAAGAGGCCAGTATTGAAAGTGCGCTAGCCGCCTTAGAACGGCAATTAGAACACGGAGTAAATAATAAAGATGCCCTTGAGGAACAAATAAGGTGCAAGAAAAATGAATTGGAAAATATCATACAGTACAAGACAAAGGGGGCCATAATTAGATCTAAGGCCAGATGGTACAACGAAGGTGAGAAAAATAGTAAATATTTCTTGAATTTAGAAAATAGACATTGTAAGAGAAAAACAATAACGCAGATTAAGACGTGCAACGGTTCATACGCTACAAACGATACAGATATTTTAAAAGAATGCAATTCTTTTTATAGTCGGCTTTTCACTTCAAGAAAACTCGGGGTGACATCTTCTTTAGACAACTTGTTTTTCGACCAGGAACACCCTTCACTTAATGATAGTGACAAGCAAAAGTGCGAAGGATTATTGACTGAAAAAGAATGCTTAGAGGCATTAAAAACAATGGAATCCGGTAAATCGCCTGGAACGGACGGCCTTCCTGCCGAATTTTATAAAGTGTTTTGGAAGGACGTCTCTCCTTTTCTCATACGTGGTCTTAACAAAAGCTATCAGAAGGGAAAGCTTGCTTTAACCCAAAGAAGAGGCGTCATTTCATTGATCCCTAAGAAAGACAAGGCACTACAGGAACTGAAAAACTGGAGACCTATAACTTTATTAAACTGTGACTACAAAATTGCATCTAAGGCGATTGCTTCACGTCTCAAGGCTGTTTTGCAAAATTTAATTGACAACGACCAAACGGGTTTCTTGAAAGGACGTTCTATTGCGGAAAACATTTGCTTGATCAACAATGTCATCTCATACACAGAAACAAAGAACATTCCCGGGTTACTTCTCTTTGTTGACTTTGAGAAAGCCTTCGATACTATTGAATGGGCTTTTGTCGAGAAAACACTGCAACATTTTGGTTTCGGCTCTTCTCTAATCAAGTGGATCAATTTATTTTATTGTGATATCCAAAGCTGTGTTATAAATAATGGTTGGTCAGCGGGTTTCTTTGAATTAAGTCGAGGTGTAAGGCAGGGGTGTCCGCTGTCGCCTTACATTTTTATCCTGTGCGCAGAGGTGTTAGCTACCGCGATCCGCAAAGATAATTTAGTTAAAGGCATCACAGTAGACAGCACTGAATGTAAACTCAGTCAATATGCAGATGACACTACTTTGATTTTAGATGGTACTCAAGAATCGCTTGAGCGCTCCTTTGTTATATTAGAAAAATTTGGTGAGGTTTCGGGCTTGCGAGTAAATTGCGAAAAAACTGAAGCTCTTTGGATCGGCTCCAAGAAAGGATCAAACCAGATTATATGCTCTCAGAAAAATCTTAAATGGGCAGATGGCAAGGTTAAGGCTCTAGGTGCTTGGTTTTGCATTGACTGTGAGGAAAGTAAGAAGAAGAATTACGGAGAGAAGGTTCATAAGGTAGAGGATATTTTAAATAATTGGAGAAACAAGAGATTAACATTAATTGGCAAAATTGCAGTTATTAAGGCTCTAGCTGCATCACAATTGGTTTATGTTTTGTCATCAACGACGTCTTGTTTAAAATCACTGAAAGAAACAAACAATCTTCTTTTTAAGTTTCTTTGGGATAACAAAGGCGATAAAATTAAGCGGACTGAAATGATAGCAGATTACCAAGACGGAGGACAGAAGATGCTAGACATAATAGAATTTAATAAAGCCTTGAAAATTTCATGGATACTTAAGTATATTTCAAGCGACTACAAATCTAAATGGAAGTCTTTTTTTGATTTTCATCTATCTAAAGTAGGCGGGAAATTAATTTTTCTCGGTAATTTGGCACCAAAAGATGCCAGAAAACTTGATATAAAAGATGATTTCATCCAAGAACTTATTGAACTATGGGCGGATTTTAATTATAAGGATTCCTTTGCCTCTAAAGCTAATTTCAGTGTTGGACATATTTGGAATAACTCAATGATCAAAATCGCAGGCAAGACTATATTTTATAAACACTGGGCTAATGCAGGGGTGATGAAAATTAATGATCTGATGACAAGTGATTCAAGAATTATATCTTACAACTGTTTCAAAGAAAAGTTTTGTTTTCCAGTTTCATTCCTCGAATTTTGTGGAGTAGCTTCGGCTATCAGGAGTGCTATGAGATCTCTGGAATTGTCACTGCCAGGTGAAAAAATTTTAGAAAATTCACTTATTAAGTTAAACTCATCCAACAAACCAAGTCAAGCAGCTTACAAAATCCTCATTACCAAGAAGTGTACTCGCCCAGAAAAAAGCCAAAACAAATGGATTAAAGACTGTGGATTCGTCGATGTGGAAAATTTGGACTGGGAGTCAATTTATCTACTACCTAGGATATGTACACTAAGCACGAAATTAAGGAACTTCCAGTTCAAATTTCTCCACAGGAGAATAGCTACAAATTCTTTTCTGTTTAAAATTAAACTTTCGGAAACAAATCTTTGTTGCTTTTGTCAATCAGCACAAGAAACGTTGCTTCATCTTTTTTGGGAATGCCCGTTCACAGAAGCCTTTTGGAATAGCGTTCAACAATTTTTCGTCTCTGTCGATTTGATACCAGCCTCACAAGCTTTAACTCTATGTCAATGTTTAGGTCTCAAAGGAGAGAAAAGCGCCTTGTTATTCAATCATTGTTTACTACTTGGCAGATTTTACATTTACTCTTGTAAGTATAAAAATATTCGACCATCCTCAATAGAATACGTTAATCAGGTTAGAAGCAACTTAAAAATAGAAAAACACATTTCAATTATTACAGGAACACAAAACGCATTCGAACAGAAGTGGCGCAAAATGCTCCAGGCATTATAACTCCTTGATCTCTCCTTTGAACTTTTGAACTTTTGTTCTAGAAAGGCAATTTTAATTGAATGACACTAGGTTTCTCCTTTTCTCGAGTCAAACAGCTTTAATTTAGTATTTCATGGCCCTATATATATATATATTCTTATTATTTTGACCAGGTGGCATGTCACGTGATTATTTTGTTAAAAATTTGGTAAATCGGCGAATTTTAAGTCTATTGATCAATAAATGAGCGTTTTCGATGCAAATTGAAATTATCTGCCTTGCTACGTCTGGAATTATCTTCCTTGGTTCGATTTTAGAAGATATAAATGATCAAAAGTCGAATTTTGTTGAAAAAGACGATCTTTTACCCTATAAATTTTCTCTGTGAAAAAAGGGACTGTCATTTCAAACGTGAGAGGATGGAAATAATTGACCTGCATCTAAGCCGCGTTTTCGCAGGATGACATTACTAAAAACCGCTACCGTATTTCTCAAATAATGGCATTTTTGCGCTTAACGTCACGTGGCATGTCACGTGACCCCTCAGAAGTACCAATTCTACTTTAAAATGTTCAGGACGTTGCCAAAAATGTAAAACTGGACGTGCTGATTAGGATTCGACAAAAAAGGTTACAGGAGTCATTCTTGAGATACAACCCCATAAATTCTAAAATGAAGGGTGTTTGAAATGGGTTATTCTTTTGTAATAATAATCGTTTACGTCACAAACTTGCTCACCAATGTTTGGGCATTTGTTTGATACAATTATTGTAGCATCGATGGGAGGCGGGTGGCCACATGCCGGATCGAGCGGTCCGGGTTTGAGCTCTGGCCTGGGGCCGCATTTCGTTGTGTTCTTGGGCAGGTCATTTTACTCTCAGAGTGCCTCTCTCTCTCCACCCAGGTGTATAAAAGGGTACCGGCAAACTTAATGCTGGGGGTAACCCTGCGATGGCCTGGCATCCAATCCAGAGGGGAGTAGAAATACCCCCAGTCGCTTCATGCTACAGAAACCGGGATAAACTTCGGCCTGATGAGCCACTAGGCTCGTATTCAAGCTGAACTCTACTTTACAACTAGAAACTAATCTTTATCCATCAAAAGACAAATTCTGAAAAATGTGCAAAACGTTATGAGGTGCTGCGTACATAAGTACAATGCGAAAACAAACCATGCCTCTGTGGGATTCATCTCGTCATAGAGATAAAATATTCTCAAAAAGCTGAATGACTAAAAATTCACGTTATTAAATTCCTCTTCTTCTAAATATAGCTTTTTTTGCAATGAAACGACGTAAATGGCTAAACATTTTTTAGGTTTTTTGTACACTCAGTACGTGACAATTTGATCAGTTTTTATCACTTCTCGCGTGGCGCATGACATAAAGCACGTAATCGATCGGCTTTACACTGCTAGGTTAAAAAAAAATAAGGCTATGTTCTGAGAGAAATGCATGAGCAGTTTTAGCGTATGGATTACATCAGTCGTTTTTTTTCTGTTTGAAATCATTGCATAAAAGTTTTCAAGTTTTGCAGAACTC
Source organism: Platygyra sinensis (assembly GCA_019787425.1). Taxonomy (NCBI): domain Eukaryota; kingdom Metazoa; phylum Cnidaria; class Anthozoa; order Scleractinia; family Merulinidae; genus Platygyra; species Platygyra sinensis. The sequence continues at coordinate 14,032 of JAHPZR010009159.1, read as the reverse complement.
CGACACTGAAACGTAAGACCACAAAATATCGTAAAAGAATGGCTGTATGGAAATGTAAACAAACAATTTCTAGCACAATAAAGTGTGATATGCATTAAAAAACTAACTACTGCAATGGAAAATGAACTTGTTTAAAACGAATACGAACCAGTTTTGTTTTCCTTGTTAAAATCATTGAAGAGGAATCTTCTGTGCACATAATGCTGCAGATGGGATAAAAATTAAACGTTACTGCAGCTGGTGTAGGCGCTAGTCCATTGGCACAGTTTGACTATGATTGAATTGCGCGATACCTTTTCGTCAGAAAGCCCCGCTAAACAACGAGTTCTTTTCTTTAGACAACCTTTCAAAACATAGGCACGCAAGGCGTGCAAGAGTTATTTTTTTTGTTGAATAAAAAGTCCGAGTAGTAGTGAATAATGCTTATCAGTCAATGGTGTTACCAGTCTGGTCCGTTAAAAGTGATTGGTCAGTAACGCCTTCATGGTAATGGCTGCAAGACTCGTGTCAAGTTTGTCCATCGGTCATTGGTCGGTTTCGATCCATCTATTGTTAGTTGTGAGAAGTCCGTTTATCGGTTTTGTTTTCGTCTTGGATAAGTCGTTTGTAAGGCACCTGCACTTGTTGTCATCTGTTACAAGGCTTTTGTCGTAAGTTAGTGTACCAGCTTTTCAGATTCATTCGTGGAATAGTTCGTACAGTAAGTTCTCGCTGTAACTCCTTTCATAATTTGACGTGGTTTTGACGTCAAAGATGGCAACAGAATAAGAACGCGCTGTTCCGTGACTCGACCTATCAGATGTGATAATCTGATAATTAGATTAGGTTTTGTTTATCCGTGAAATGATAGTGTTTTGAAAAAATCTTTCTTCCATTTTTTCTTAGATATTTATCTCCAGCAGCGAAGAGAAAGCACATCGCCTTCAAGTTTTCGAGAAAACAAGGGGATCGTGTTGTATAACTTTACGAGAAAAACAAAAGTATCATGTTACAAACGTTCCTGAGAAAAGTAAGATTGGCCCGATTTATACTGGAGACGGATCATCCGTCGAGAAGGATCATCCGTCTAGTATAAATACGGGAAGGACTATGAGACGAACCATCGGTGTGTCGATTGAATCATCCCGTGTTTATAGTTATTAAAAACAGCCGCTGGCTTCTTGTAACGAAGGTGTAGTTTTCGTGGATAGTTCGTCGTCTTCTCGCATTTATACACAGCGACGGATCATCCGTCTTGACGAGTTATCCACGATGATTCGTCTCACAAGACAGATTATCGCGATAGCTCGTCTGGATGGATGATCCGTCTGCTTGCCCGTATTTATACATAGACGGATTATCAGACGAGCTACCGTTCTTTGCCCAAGCTCGGCCTAGACGGATGATCCGTCTCTAGTATAAATCAGGCCATTGTCACGTTTTACTAGTCAACGTATAACTGAATTTAACTCAGTTTATAACAAACATGTTCTGATGCTAACAATGATCGTAGATTTTTTCGGTTTTGATATTCCACGAAACCATTTCAAATTGATATCGATATCAAAACCAAGAAGACGTTATGAAAGGTAACCCTGAAAAAAGAAACACACATGACAAACTGTATAAATATTATAAGACGCCAAGAGTCTGGGACGTTTCCTTGTCACATTACCCTTCCCAACGCCTGAGAGTTTTTTTGCACCTTTTGAGACTGTATTTCGCGAAGCGTGCAACCTTTATGTCACCTCAAAGTCTAATCAAATTAATTTGCTGTTTAACTCGCCGCCAGGAGTCTTCAGCTGCTTCAGGAATACCACAAACCTTAACTTTAAGAAAATCTCCGCTAAAAGTTACCGTTTTCAACAATTACCATTTATGCGAAATATTAAAATGCCCCTTAATTCATTAAGAAAAGATAGGTCCAAACATTTTTCTGGAAGCGCCGCTAGATCTGCTTCTTGTTTGCCAGTTTATCAGACCGTGAAAAACAAAAGTGTCAAGTTACCATTTTGAAACTAACAAATAAAAATATCATCTTACATGAATCTGCGACAAAACAAGAAATTTGATTCGAAGTTTATAGTAGATCCAATCCGACTGAGAGGTTTTTTTTTTACAAAAAAAAACAACTCAACAAAAGTGTTAGGTTACCATTTGTAACTAAAAATAGCAATATCTCGATTTGTTTGTTCAACATTTCATGGGAACAAGTGGTGACGATTCGTCAGCTCTCATTGAATTTACTCCCTTGTGAAAAACAGGAGTGTCAAGTTACCATTTCTAACTAAAAATAGCAAACATCTCGGGGAAACAAGTGCTCACAATTCATCACCTCTAATTGAATTTACTCCCTTGTGAAAAACAAGGGTGTCATATTACCCTTTGTAACTAAAAGAAATATCTCGTTACATTTGCATACAAGAACAAAGCAATTGTCACTTCCCTTTATTTTGTAAACGTTAAAAACTGTTTCAAATCTAAATAGTCTCGTCTCCTCTAAAATATGTCCTTTGAACTAGAAGCGACGATTCATGTCCTCTAATTGAATTTACTCGTGGTGAAAAACAAAAGTATCAAGTTACCCTTTGTAACCTGAAATAAAATATCTCTTTCCATTTGTTTACTACTGACTCATGAACTACTTCAAAACGCAAAACTCATCTCGTTCATAACTAGCCACCATTACACTGAAAGAACCCAATGTATATTACGTAACTGTCACAATCCCCTCCAAACCGGACTAAAAATCACAAACCCGCAACATACACTTCAGTATTTATTATTCAAGAATCAAAGTCCTTGTACTTAATACAATCATAGAACTCCCAAGACTTCATATACCTCACTTACCTTATCTTAAACAAGAAATTTTCTTTTTCTTCTACTACAATTCGTGCTGGATATTAATGTGATAAAGCGAAAACCCTGATAACATTGACGAGACAAGTTAAGTTTCATTTATAACGTATCTTCTCATCCCAGTAGTAAACAAGAAGCACTATAAATGTAAAATCGTCACAGAATAATTTCTTTTTGTTTTGTTGACGAAATCAATCGTAGTCTCTTCGCTTTTCTCGTTGAAACTTATCACTGAAACTGATTAGTGGATGCTGAAATTAACGACTCGCCCTCGACTCTGCAGAAATATTTAGGTTTCACTACAACACGAAAACGATTCGAACCTGGTCACAACCTCTTCATATTCCCACTAGTGCATTCCGCCCCTTAAATACAATTGTTCCTATCATAGAAACCACATCAACATTAGCAGTAGAGCGGCTAACGCTCATTTAATTCAAAACCTTATATAATGGGAAAAGCTCGCCCTTCATCGCGTGCTCATCGCTGTTTCTTTGACTGATTATCCAATTGCTTATAAAGACTATCAAACCCGCCCACAAAATCCTTAGCCTAACCCACAGAAAATGTCGAGGTAGACCCAACATATGAATACTTCTTCCTCTTTTACAGAAGAATAAATATGGCCGTTCTCAACTGTATCGGGATCAAATCTTCTCACATACCATTTACCTTTATAACAGGAAATTTGATTGGTGTTTAATAGTAGATCCAATCTGATTGGTGTGATATACATACATCTCTCACTGATCCACTGATCCACTCACTGAACCACCCGTCCATACATACCGACGCCGACGCCGACTAAAGAGGTATTTTTTTTTACAAAAAAATAACTCAATAAAAATTGTTTGCCTTGAACGTCTTATTCAATTTTGGCAATGCGTGACAAAATCCCATCAATTGACCATTACGTGACATAGAAATGAAGTCGACATCAAACGCCATATTTACATTTCGACGAGAACAGAACATAAGCTTTTCTCTTTGCAAGCAAGGGGGACTGACACTAGAAGGCTTCACTACTTTTTATGATTGCTGTTTAGAACAAGGGACAGAAATGTGGCTGGATTTTCTCGGATTCATTGGTTGAATGTCAATGAGAAAATGATGTACTTCCCCGAACACCACGCGCCGCAATGATTATCGTGCGTGTAGGATTCTGAATATGCCGGTACTTAACGTTTCAATGTTATGTCTCACAGGAGGTAAGCTTAAAACATGACTTTTCTGCCATAGTTTAAGTCCAAAGACCGAGGAAATCAAATACAAGAAGACATTTTCCGGTTCCTTTTCATTATCGATCCAGACACTTGCCTATTGTTTTCGTTTCTAGCAGGTTAGTGTTATGATTATAACGATTTTGAGAGCGTTATTACTCAGCGCTGATGTAAGCCCGAAAATAATTTTATACCAGGTTTTACACTGACATTCGTCTTTCGAAACATCAGAATCTTATGTGTTTTGGTGTTTTACCGGGTAACGAATTTGCCGATTGAAAAGTGGCATAATTAAGAATTTTAGGAAGTGAATTTGTAGTGATTTTAAGCTGGCTCTTCGTGACCTTGAAAATTAACCCACAGAAGTTATAATTAGCCTCAAAAGACTTGTTAAACTCCTCAAAAATAAATTTCTAGGCTCAAACTGGAGAGTTATTTTAATGGGGATTAAACAGAGCGAAGTTATGACAAGGTATTAGTCACTGAATTTTGCTTGTTTTTGACCAGGACGTGGGACCGCCAACGGATTTTTGATTTTTTGGCGGGTTTAAAAAAAATATTTCAAGAAAAAAATCACACCACGTTTCTAGACTTACCATAGGCTATCTCTGGGAAGAATATGAAAAATTTTGATTTTTCATGATGTGCCACGTGTTTTCGATATGGCTCGGTTTTAGTGGACATTTTCTCTTAAGAGAACTTGCCTATAAATCAAGGAACATTTTGGCGACACAAACAGCTATAAATTTTAGAGGGCCGTACAATAGAATATGGCCCACTAAACTGACCAATCACAGCGCACGTACTGAGAGAAATAATAGGGCTCTTTAATATGCATATTTCTTAATTTTATCGTCATCAATAATTTTTTAATGATCAAGTCTTGTCAGAAAACACGAGGGAAGATGTTTGTTAAGGTCGGCAAAACTCTAGCGGACAGGAAACGTGGACTTGAAGCGGGTACACGTTGCAACGAAATTTTTCCATGGTTTTAAAAGTTTTGCTGGCGCAGAAAAGGCAGCCGAGTTGGCGCAGTGATGAGAGCGCTCGCCTCCCATCAATGTGGCCTGGGTTCGAATTCCGGCCCAGTACTTTATGTGGGTTTGAGTTTGTTATTGTTTCTCGCCTTGCTCCGAGGGTTTTTCTCCTGATTCTCCGGTTTTTCTTCCTTCCACGAAACCAACGCTCTAAATTCCAATTCGACAGGATAGAGGACCCGCATGAAACAAGCTAAGGCTGGTGTGGATTTATTTTTAACTTTATTATTTATGTTATGGTTGGGAAAACGAAAATGTTGCATGAAATTCAACTGCTTTGAATTCGCCGGTCACGAAGCAGGGGACAAGATTACCCCAGTTGTAATTGTCCGATCACGAGCACTGCTCTCGCAAACTGTCTCTGCTATAGCAAAGAAATGATCCAATATTCTCTTCATGTGCACCAGCTTGCTTACTGTTCCTGTAACATGGGTCCTATGCGTTCACCACGAAGGTACTTGTCTCCACTTCACGACTCCGCATCATTATTTCCTGAGTGAGTGTCGACCTTTACACTTTCCGAGCTTGCCTTACTCGGGTTCCAGTCAAATTGATAGAAAAGAAGTCACTCAACCAAACCACTTGCAATATTTGCATAAGAACACTACTATAAACTTACTAACGGTAATTAGTGCGACTCAACGTTTTTATGAGAATGGACTGAGAAACTACAATGGTAGTCGGTTACGCTTACCCACTCCTTAGCTTAACACATTGTAAGAGGTTACGCTACTGTTATGCACTTTGCCCGTATGGAAAATGGCTGAATGAATAAATATGACTGGCTACACTCTCAAAACATTACAGAATACAAAACTTATGGTTAAGAATCTGACGTGCACATGGGTGATTACTCTACAATGGCCATAAGCTCGTACCTCCAGTCTTTGCTCCTGGACTTGCCGCAAGTCGACTGCATGGTTGATCAAGAACGTATTTCTGTAGCATTTCTAGTCTAACAGCACGTGCTGACGGCAGTGAATTGGCTAAAAGAGTCAAATAGGTCAGCAAGATTCTAAGGAAGTTCCGCCGCCAAAACGAATGGGGGCTTTATAGAGCATAATAACATCACAACCGACCAGCATCTTAATCGCAGTTGCCTGCATTTGAACAGAAGTGGGACCTCTCTTTTGAGTTAGAATTTTATTTCCTATATTAATGGCCAGGGGTACATATTTGCCGTTGGGGAGTCCGAGGACATCGAGAGTCCTGTGCTGATCGGTGAAAACCGTAACGGTTTAATTTCTTTAACCAAGGCCTAGCTATCGCTTGCTTAAGTAATATATAGATTTAGGCCAGCCTTAAAACGTAGCTCCTTGGCCAAGTTGTTCAGAAGCCAATAAAGCTAACCCAGGAAAAGGTAGGATTTTAATTTGAGTTTTGTAACTTTGCGGTGGTTTTCTTTTTTGAGTTTTTTAAGCATAAAACAAAGCA
>JAHPZR010009159.1:0-2500 GCA_019787425.1 Platygyra sinensis | reverse complement strand
AAGTGAGAACGAAAATAGTCTCTTTCATGCATCAAAGTTCGATTTTCTTCGCCTGAATCAATGATGGAAGACCTTCCTTTCTTTGTGGTTGAGGCTGAGACTTCTCGTTGTCTTTAGAGAAGGAATTTGAGGGTGCAACCGGTGTAATTCTGCGATGGATAATTTTCTTTTGAGTTGTGAAACTCCCTCGACTGCACGATGCCCAGCTGTGGATAGTTTTCTCTTTTAAATACCGTTCAAAGGCACTCTGCATGATTTTACGGGATTCAGGCTCTTTAGTATCTCTGCTTCTTTTTGTGATCTCTGCCTACAACTTTATAGTTGGGACCTTGTCAAGTTCGTGCGGCGCCGTTTGTTTCAAGATATATTTTTCAAGATGGCGTTCATTCACTGTTTTGTGGAGCGGGTCGAAAGACTACGTATGGTTATTCACAGCGATAGAGTTGAGCTCTTGTATTGCTTCGTTTGAAACTACCGCGAACCTGGAAACATGTACCTTCTTGAGATGGCTATGAATTTGTTGTTGTGTGGTTTTCGTTCGTTTATGTTTTGCTGAACTCGGTATCACACGAATCTTGAGCAGATGTTGAAGAAACAATGCCAAAATATTCGTCAAAATGGACACTGAATGTTGGAAACGTCTTGTAAAGAAGGTCTTCAGCCTGAGGGAGCTCGTAATCATTATTCAGAAACTGTAATTAATTAAATTCGTCAATTGTCTTGAAAAAGAAAAGACAACAATAACAAAGTTTTGCCCTGTAGTTGCAAAATTCGCAACATAGGGGCTTTCTGTCATTTATTTTCCTAAAATTTTATTGGTTACATCAAACTAACCTTGAAATCTGATTGGTTGTTTTGTTTTACTGTCCCATTCTCATTGGCTGAGAAAAAGGTGCGATTTAGAGCAAAAAATAGTGCGATTCGTGAATAAATCGCACTCCTGAGAGCCAATCAGATTGCAAGTATAACCAGTGATTTCAAAATGGATTTAATAAGGAATTAATTTGCACGCGTGAAGCGGCTCGTGCAATTTCAGCTTTTTGAAAAACTCACGCGCGCAAATTAATTCCAAATTGAACTCGAAACCGTATGATTACCTATACTAACAGGGGAGCTCCGGCGGCCTGAAGGACCGCCAAGCGGAGCCCCATAACCATATGGATAGGGAAAAAGAAACCCATCAATTGATTTTCTCATGGTTATCATGGGCAGCAGTATTGCTCGTGGGCGCGTACGGACAACGGCGACGACAACGACAGTGGAGTCGCGCAACATGGCATGGCGGCCATACTCCAAATAATAGGTTGACAGAGATTACCCTGTACTTCTTTGATATTTCAATTTTTAGCTGATCTGATCTTTTACAGATCCTGCGATCACAGGCAGCATTTTTGTTTCCGGTCCTTTGCATCATCATGTTTCACTGTTTGATATGGACATCCATGTTATGATCAATTGACACCTGTCAAAACAAGGTATCTGCTGACCGGTATCACGTGACCATATCGTGGACTCAAGTTCCCACCTCATCGAGGTCACGTGTTTTTGTTTAAATGACCGCTGACCACGGTACTGGTTTATCGATTTGCTTGCGGGCTCGATTTAAGGGGTTAACGTAGTTGTTGAAAACCGGGCAGGATTGTTCGGAAAGCCGGCTAATGCTAGCCCAGGATTAAAATTCTTTTCGAATTATAACTTTATGATTTCGTATACAAATGCGCCTTTGCCTGCTTTGGTTTTATGCTTAAAAAACTCAAAAAAGTAAAACTCACGCGCCCAAAGTTACAAAACTCAAATAAAAATCCTACCTTTCCCTGGGTTAGCATTATGGGCTTCATGAACAACTGGCCAACTTGGCCAGATCTACGTTTTATAAGGCTGGCTCTAAATCTATATATTACTTAAGCAAGCGATCCAGCTCGGCCTTGGTTAAAAGAAATTAAACCGTTAGCGGTTGTTCACCGATCAGAGCACAGGACTACTCGATGTCCTCGACTACCACCAACGGCAAATATGTACCCCTGGCCATTAATATAGGAAATAACATTCTAAACTCAAAAGAGAGGTCCCACTTCTGCCCATTCAATATGCAGGCAACTGCGATTAAGATGCTGGTCGGTGTGTGATGGTATTATGCTCTATAAAGCCCCCAGGCTCGTTTTTGGCGGCGGAACTTTCCTTAGAATCTTGCCTGGCGACTATTTGACTCTTTTAGAGGCCAATTCAACTGCCGTCAGCACGTGCGGTTAGACTAGAAATGGCTACAGGAAATACGTTCTTGATCAACCATGCAGTCTGACTTTGGCGGCAAGTCCAGGAGCCAAAGACTGGGAGGTACGAGCTTATGGCCATTCGCTAGAAGTAATGTCACGACCATGTGCAGCGTCAGATTCTTAACCATAAGTGTTTGTATTCTGTAGAATGTTTTGGAGAGTGTTAGCCAGTCATATTTATTCATCTCAGCCATTTTCCCAGACGGGCAAAGTGCATAACAAGTAGC
>JAHPZR010009158.1:17500-19112 GCA_019787425.1 Platygyra sinensis | reverse complement strand
AAATAAACAAAAAATCGAGAAAACGCGACCGTCACGCTTCTATGGACACGCAACTCTGAACTGGCTTCCAAACTGCTCACATGTTTTATTTCAACCAATCAATTACAACCTAGTGACAGGTAAACCAAGCGTGAAATTTCAGGTAAACTTCAGAAACTTTATAAACTGAACAAGTTTTTATATCAAGAGCACGAAAAATCAGTAAGCGATGGCAAGTTTGTAATTGTTCCGTAATGAGTTACCTCGAACAGACAGTTAATGCTGATCCGAACTTTTGGGTGAACTGCCTGTCCTTGAATGACGCTAAACGTGACTTGACAGTTGTGGAAATTGTTTACCGTAAAAGCATGATGGCTACTTGCTTGCTGGATCTGTTCCGTACTAGTTGGAAGAAAATTCCACACTGAAAATCCTAGGAAACTGTTTGATGTTGTTGTCTGTGGAGTTCTGCTGATGTGTGATGCGTGATAGCTGTCGATGCTCCCTTTCATTTCCTTCATTGTAGTCGTTCGGCGACTTTTCATTTGCGTGGCCGATCACCTGAATAATAGACTGCCTCTAAACGTTTGCTGCCCTCAGTTGCTTTCCACTACATCGTCTGAGACTAACTCCTGGACTGGAATCGCCGAGAGTTTTTGCTGTCCATAGTATTTCTTCTTCTTTGCTTGTCAGTGCACTTGCCGCGTTCGGCCTCTTCCCTTTTCCTTGCTGGCGAAGATGTCTTACTTTTCGCTCGAGCACGAACTTGGACTGATAAAACTCCCGGTCCCGTGTAATTGAGTACATGTAGTCACGTTCTTTTAAACACCGGTAAAAGGCTGCCAGCATGGACTTCAAACTCTCCGGTTCGTACTCTAATCCATCTTTGGTAAGTACTTCAGCATTTGTAACTTTTCATCGAGATCTTCGTGCTCATACTCCTCCAGTTTAGGATTGAATTTTCTTTCATTTCCCCAGTTTTCCCAGACATTCAACTACGTTTGTGTTAATTTAGAAGAGCTTTTGTTTTTTGCCTTTAGTTTTAGCTTGTCAACAACTATTTCGTCGGACGAAGTATACCGGCTTTCAGCCATTTTGTTTTTTGCTTCAGTTAAATTTCGCGCTTCCCCTATAGTTTCCATAGCAACTTCCGTATTGCACTCTATAACCTCTAGTTTGCACTCTATAATCTATTTATGCACTCGTTATTGACCAAATCAAATACTTGAAATTTTGTTGAGTATATTATAACTCCTCTTATAATATACTCAACAAAATTTCAAGTATTTGATTGGTCAATAACGAGTGCATAAATAGATTATAGAGTGCAAATGGAGGTTATAGAGTGCAATACGGAAGTTGCTATGGAAACTATAGGGGAAGCGCGAAATTTAACTGAAGCAAAAAACAAAATGGCTGAAAGCCGGTATACTTCGTCCAACGAAATAGTTGTTGACCAGCTGAAACTAAAGGCAAAAAACAAGAGCACTACTAAATTAACACAAACGTGGTTGAATGTCTGGGAAAACTAGGGAAATGAAAGAAAATTCAATCCTAAACTGGAGGAGTATGAGCACGAAGGTCTCGATAAAAAGTTACAAATGCTGAGTACTTACCATGATGGATTAGAGTA
>JAHPZR010009158.1:0-15000 GCA_019787425.1 Platygyra sinensis | reverse complement strand
TCCTGAAAAATCCCAAACACTGCTCGGGCGGGAGATAATCGGATCCAAAACATCCGAAGCTCCGGAAAATCTTTTTGGGGGCTTTAGCCGGGGCACGTCATGAGAAAACCGGCAATTGAACGGTTTTTGATCTACTTTGAATGGCGTGACACTGGAAACCAGCAATAGTATTTTTTGAGAGAATTAAGGAATAATTTCACTTGTGTTTAAATTTGTCGGAAATTCAAATAATTTGCCAGGCCTCTGACTTTAGGCATTAAATCTGACAAAACGCGCGTGAAATTTATTTTTTAATTTCACTGTTAGTCATTTGATTATACCCATACCAATTTACTCGATTTTTTTCCATAGAATCAAGGCCGGCGACATAGCCAGAACATTCCGAACCATGAGAGGCGTTACATAGGTCGCTACATTCAATGTTGTGATTGGCTCACGGCTTTCTCGTAAACAAGTCACGCCAGCGCCGTTGCCGGCAAGCAAACTTTGAGTCGCAGAACATAAAGATTATTTCGAATTTATTATTGCAGCCAAAGATAATTTCACCAAAATAAGCTGTTTAAAAACTCTACCGATAGTCTCCTCTGTTCTCCCTTTCGATTTTGTATGAATAAGAAGGCTTTTCAAGCGGTTTTGAGTAGCCATGAATCAGATTGAGAATCATTTTCGATCGGTGACTGTTATGTCACGCAGTACGAAAACAACCGAGAGAATCCAAGTCCCAGGCTCTATCTCCTTCCAAAAATTACCAAAAGAAGCCTGGAAGATAGCTTCAAGCATATTCAAAATGGCGGTGAAATTTAGTTATGAAAAGTACACTTGAAGCGGAGAAAACAGCTCGCGTACATCGACTGTTTGGTGTGAGCAATTATGTAAACCGTGCAGACAAAGCGGATAAATTTTCGGGAAGTTCAAGCGTCTTTAAACAAAAAAAACGCAAGATATCCAGCTCGAAGAGGGCCAAATATTATGGACATTGAAAGCACTACATGTGTTCTTGAAGTTCCACATTCGAGTACATGATTCCATTCATTAGCAAGATGAAGAAGCTGTCAAAAAGAGTCAATGGTTTGCATGAAATTGAAAGGTTAGTATGGCGGATCCTCGTAGTTATTGTGCGATTTTTCAAAAGCAAAAACCGCAAGAATTATAGTACTTCCAGCGACGAAACCACTTCCAAATTAAAGGTATTACCACAACGAAAGAACTTTGGATGCGAGCTAAGAAACTCAACCACCTTAATTTCTTTAGGGATCGATTGAACGATCATTTCCATACATTTTCCTATAAATAAGAGCAGAGCACATGGCAGTGTTTCGTCACGCTTCGCGGGGGGTTACGGTTCGGAATTTCTGGCTATGAGGTTTTTTTGTTGCCGAAGGAACCTTTATCTCACCATTAAATCAATCAGGTAATACTCTCACTGTCTACCATTACACCCTTGGGTATACTCATATATTGGGATGAACAATGTATAGCTTTAGGCCAAGCCTAAAAGCGGAGCTTCTCGGCCGGGTTGTTCAAAACCCGATTAATAGCAAACCCAGGACCAAGTGAGAATTTTGAACTGATTTTTTGAAGGTGGCGTGAGGTTTCCTGTCTATATTGTTAGGCTTTCTGTGTTTCATAATTTCAAACCACTGAAAACATAAGCAGTGAAAAAACGTTTTGGACCTGTTAAGACAATTTTGGTTCATTTGTATCTTAAAAACGGATAAGTATATACGCCTGAAACTTCTTGTGTAACGGGAACCTCTGTTGATATTAAGAATAGGAGATAAAACAGAAATTCCGAACCGTAACCCCCCGCGAAGCGTGACGAAACACTGCCATGTGCTCTGCTCTTATTTATAGGAAAATGTATGGAAATGATCGTTCAATCGATCCCTAAAGAAATTAAGGTGGTTGAGTTTCTTAGCTCGCATCCAAAGTTCTTTCGTTGTGGTAATACCTTTAATTTGGAAGTGGTTTCGTCGCTGGAAGTACTATAATTCTTGCGGTTTTTGCTTTTGAAAAATCGCACAATAACTACGAGGATCCGCCATACTAACCTTTCAATTTCATGCAAACCATTGACTCTTTTTGACAGCTTCTTCATCTTGCTAATGAATGGAATCATGTACTCGAATGTGGAACTTCAAGAACACATGTAGTGCTTTCAATGTCCATAATATTTGGCCCTCTTCGAGCTGGATATCTTGCGTTTTTTTTGTTTAAAGACGCTTGAACTTCCCGAAAATTTATCCGCTTTGTCTGCACGGTTTACATAATTGCTCGCACCAAACAGTCGATGTACGCGAGCTGTTTTCTCCGCTTCAAGTGTACTTTTCATAACTAAATTTCACCGCCATTTTGAATATGCTTGAAGCTATCTTCCAGGCTTCTTTTGGCAATTTTTGGAAGGAGATAGAGCCTGGGACTTGGATTCTCTCGGGTGTTTTCGTACTGCGTGACATAACAGTCACCGATCGAAAATGATTCTCGATCTGATTCACGGCTACTCAAAACCGCTTGAAAAGCCTTCTTATTCATACAAAATCGAAAGGGAGAACAGAGGAGACTATCGGTAGAGTTTTTAAACAGCTTATTTTGGTGAAATTATCTTTGAGCTGCAATAATAAATTCGAAATAATCTTTATGTTCTGCGACTCAAAGTTTGCTTGCCGGCAACGGCGCTGGCGTGACTTGTTTACGAGAAAGCCGTGAGCCAATCACAACATTGAATGTAGCGACCTATGTAACGCCTCTCATGGTTCGGAATTTCTGGCTATGTGTTATGCAAAGAAAAGACAGCCATTAGGAGTCACTCGCATTGTAATATTCACGGCAAAAAAGGTGGCGTTTACCGTGAGAAAAACGCGCGGTGAATTATACGCAAAACGTGGCATTTGCTTACATTTACTGGTGTTCACCGATCGGAAAAATTCAAGGTTTTCCATTGTTTTGCTGTCGGTGAATTCGAGTATTCGTTCCATTATCCGGTATTTTCCCATACGGTGAACGTCGGAAAACGCATGTTTTCTGGAAGTTTGCCGGTCTGTTAACACTTGGTGAATGTCTTGTTTTCCTGTGTTCACAGATGTTTTCCCCGTGTAAAACTTCACGTTCCACCGCGGTTACAGTTGAAAACCGGCATTTTCCCTTGTTTTCCAGAACGGCAAATGCCGTTAAATTCGGAAAACACACCGTTTAACCAGAATTCACCGCTCGGTTAACGTAAGGAAAGCATGGTGCATTCCGCGTTCACAGAAGTTTTCTCCTGTTTTCTTGTATTATCCGAGAAAGGTGAATTCAAGGGAATTCAAGAAAACGCATTATTTTCCAGCGTTCACCGTTCGGTAAACGCACGGAAATTATTGTGTATTCCTGCGTTTTCAGACGTTTTTCTTGCTATTTCTTGCACTTTGATAAAATTTGGATCAGAATTTATTGCAAGAAATTATTGGTTACCATGGAAACCGAAGGAAATCAAGGCCAAACGTTCAGAATTGGACTATAAAATAGACAAATTGCACAAAAAATTATTTCAACCAACCTAGAAAGTGTTCATCACAGATATGTCTTAAATCAGTTTTGTTGATTTAATTTCTTTACATATGCAGTAAAGAGATATTTTAGGTCCCAGGCCTTACTCCCCCAAACAACTAAGGACTGTGCCCATGAACTTTAATGACTGGATTTTATCATGGATTTCATGTACTTCTTGGGTAGAAAAGTCAGCTAGTGAATTCCTCCGAGAGCGTTGCACTCAAATTTTATTATTACACGTGTGTAATTTCTGTTTTGGTTTTACACAAATAATGCCACAACTTAAAAGCATCATGCATAAAACAAATTGACACATGGAGGTCCTGTCAACAGTGCATTCACGTGCGTTGGTCCGATACCGGCATGTAACATTCCTATAAAGAAAAAAAACGTATTTATTTATTTTATTTTACTTTCTAATGAACAAAATTACTTTGTATCCTCATTTCTTTGGAACGAACGCTAAAGCTGTTAGCTTATGTGACAGCAAATATTACTAAAAATACTCACAATCGTACGCGTGTAGTTACACAAATTGTGCCTCGTAAAAAATATATAAAATAACATAATTTTTCTAATTGTTCGACAAACATTGATTAACTCCTTAGAAGACAAAATTGCATTTGGAGTTCAGGTATTCTAATTTTCAGCAATCATAAGTCTGTGAAGTCATTTTGAACGTACAGCAAATTAAATAAACGAGCCAACATACCTGCTGCAAGCTTTGTGTTGACATCAAATATGGGCCTCCCTCGCTGAAGGCTTCCGGTCCGATGAGTCTTGTTAGTTCTACACACGTTTATTTCTCCACATTCACCGTTTGCACAAGTTAGGTACAAGAGGCTTCCGAGTCCGGAAACTGTTTCATGAAAACAGTTCGAGAGCCGAAGCGGATTCCCGCAGGCTTTACAGCCTTCATCTAGTACTTTCGCCAACAAATCCAACTCAACAACGCGTCTTCCCGACAGCTCAAAATCACTTCTACGGCCATTACCGTTCTCAACATCTTCACCCACTTTCTCAAATTTCCGTTTGCATTGGATCTGCAAATTCTGTCGACGTTCGCATTCTTTTACACGGCGAAAACAGCCTTTTTTGTCCCTAACGCGCTCGTCGCGAAAGGCCGCCATCTTAGAAAGATTGCATGACTTGAGCTTGTTTGCTGGAGGTGATGTTGGCCAATTAGGAGGCGCAGTAAAGTTGCGCAGCTGCAAAAACAGGGGAAATGGACCTTAAAATGTAAACACCAGTTTTAAATAGGACTAAGCATAACGTGGGTCAAAAGAGGCTGTAGTGAAGATTGATATGAATTTTAAAACTTACGTGCCTCAGTGCAAGATTCTGAACAGTATACACTCGATGGCATTAACAGAATGATGCAAGTTCAGTATAGATCTTCGCGCATTGTTGACTTGAACATTCTGATATGAGCAAATAAACGTACGTCCAAAAATTTTAGTTTTCGCGTAAAGAAAAATGAGCTCCGTGGATTGATTTGGCTGATTGAACTGACTTTCCCTTGATGTGCCGCATGGTGACTTACTACGCGAAGCCATGATTTTTTTGGTACGTAGGTGGTGTATTTTTTTCTCTTGTTTATTTTTTTTAAAAAACAATAGATAACCACCATATGACAAAGACAGACAATAGATAACCACTATATTAATCAAAGGGGCTCTTATGAGCCAACTCATTCATGCTCTTACGCCATGAATGACCTTAAATGTTTCTTGTGTATTATAGCATTTGACAATGTTGGTGGTGCATCAATAATAGCATTTCCAAGCTTCTTCCTGACATGTATCCCAGCTCAAATCCCACCCACATCCCAGCCTGTGTTGCTCAATTGAAATCCCATTCCCATTTTTCCTAATTGTTTTCATGAATCCCAGTCCCAGTGCACAAAAATTAGTAGTAAGTAAGTAAGTAAGACTTTATTTAACGAGGGTAAACATATAACAGTAAATAAAACTGATAAACTAATGGCCCTAAAAATTAAAAATTTGAAAATAAAACACAAACCTAGATACATTCAGAAAATATTGGTTAAAAATTAAACATGTTTACAGGAATGATTTGCTAAGAATTTGATTATCTAAGATTATTTTAAAAGGGAACGCTTAAAACTTTTTTACACTGGTACTCTGTTTCATTTCCATTTCCCATTTCCATTTCCCAGCCTCTAAAAAAGCAAATCCCAGCTCCCATTTTACCCCCTCATGACCCTCTAAATAGTGTGTGACTTTTTCTTATATTCCTTGGCTTGTAACCTGTATCCAGTGTGTCCCCGGCTCAGACTTTTGTAAATAAACTCGAACCATTGCTGGCGTGCTGCCTCCACTATTTGTTTGTTAACTTTGTCTCTTCTACTTATAATAGAAATGTTTTCTTGATTCGGCCTGAGCGAAAGCGAAAGAGGATAGAAGACACCTTTGCGCAATACGTAAAGGAATGTAACGATGCGTTTATGGATATCTTTACGCAATAGCATTAAGAAGCGTAGTAAAGAAACGTTATTTATGTATTTACGGAAAACGTAATACCTGTAACGAAATCCGCAAAGAAGCCCAAAGACGCGATATTAAGACCTGTGTTTATTAGCTTGTTTATCTGACTTAAAGGCTTCCTTTACATGCGTCAAGTTCGCTAAGTAAGTTCTTCCGAACGAAGCACTCGTTACCACAGGATTTATTCTTCATTTCCTTCATTTGTGATGTAGCCGTGACTGATCGAAAGAAACAAACAAGTTGAATTTGCTTTGTCAACTCTTATTACACTGAAATGCAAATATGGCGGACCACTCGGTCGTCGCCCGGGACGAGTCGAATGAAAGCGAATGAAAGCGAGGCTAGTTGGGCTTCGATGTTTTGTTTTAAAATGCTTCCCGGCCAGGAAACTCTTGCTTTGTGGTCGACCTGTTGTTTTATTTCGCTGTGCCTACGAGTTGCTGTGTTTCTGAATGCGACGAGAGGGGATAGAAATCTTCCACCGTTAACCTCTAAGGGAAAATAGTGGATCAATGCAATTCGTTGAGACGGAGAAAAGGAGTTCACGATCGCCGCGGGGACTAAAGTTTGCTATTGTTTGCTACGTTTCAGGATAGATCTCAGAAAAATCGTTTAAATGACGAGCTAATGTGGTGTCTGGTGGTGTTCCAACACGGTTTTCATGGCCAATACCCTCCCCAGGGTAAAGAAAAGGTCTCCTTGAATGATATCCTCTATCTCAAAGGAAGAAGTTATTTGCGTTCGCG
This sequence comes from Platygyra sinensis, assembly GCA_019787425.1. Lineage (NCBI taxonomy): Eukaryota > Metazoa > Cnidaria > Anthozoa > Scleractinia > Merulinidae > Platygyra > Platygyra sinensis. The sequence goes on along the minus strand of JAHPZR010009158.1, from coordinate 8,219 downwards.
TCCACTCGCATGATTGCACGGAATCGCACGAAGTAAATATAAATACTACGGTGCAATAACCAAGCAAATGAACTTCAACTGCCCCGTTACTGAAACCAGTGAAAGCATTGAGCCAAATGACAACAACTTAGAGCTAAATGCGATCGCTTACACATTTTCTTAGATCGATTCCAACCTGAACTTAAACAGTTCCTTCGGCGAATGTGAACTCCTCAGAACTCCTTGCCTCCGTCTCTTTGGTTTCCCCTCAGAGGCGAACGAGAAAACTGAAAAAAAGAACACCTTCTCTGCTGTGGAAGATTCCACTCTGTTGCGGTGGCATTCAGGAACACAAAAACGCGTAGGGAGGGCGAAACAAATCGACTACGAAGCAAGACTTTTCTCGAAAAGCATTGTCAAAACAAAACATCGAAGCCCAACTAGCCTCGCTTTCATTCGACTCGTCCCGGGCGACGACCGAGTGGTCCGCCATATTTGCATTCGGTGTATACGGTTCCCTTACAACTAGGTTAGTTTATAGGTAATCTTCATAAAGCAGTACACATTAGTATAAGAATTCAAACGAATACTCATCATTATACAGGCCTAGTCATACATGTACTTCAGTATACATCAGTATACCTTTCCGTATGGGCCGTACACACAATGTATACGGGTTCATTATGTCTCCTTATACATGCCATTTCATTGAGTGAAACGAAGTGTTCAATAGAAAGTCGTTTTCTAATGCGGGAAAATTGCTTGTGAATGTGTAGTTTGCGTTAACCTTAACATGTATACCCACAAAACGTCGGAAAAAAACAATACATTTACCCGCTCGGAAAAACTACGGTGAAGACATATGAAAACGGGGCGTTAAATGGAAGTTTTCTAATGCAGGAAAACTGCTAGTGAAAGTGTAGTTTTCCTGGTGTTAACCGTCAACATGTACACCCAGAAAACGTCGGACAAACAACACATTTACCTGCTCGGGAAAACTACGGTGAAGGCATATGAAAACAAGGTGTTAAATCGAAGTTTTCCCAATGCGGGAAAATTGCTAGTGAACGTGTAGTTTACCTGGTGTTAACCGTCAGTATTTAGACTTGGAAAACCTCCTGCAAACTCTGCATTAATCCGCTCGGGAAAACGAAAGAAAACGCAACGGAAAACAATGTGTTCACCGGCGTTTTTCAAGAGCATGAAAACAATGAATTAGCCTCATGTTTTCTTGGCGTTCACTCAAGGAAAACGCCGAATTAACAGAACGTTTTCCGATATCAGAAAACGGACGGTTAATCCAGGATTTATCTGGTATTCACCGTTTGGGAAAATTAACGGTAAACGAGGGTTTTCTTGCCGTGATTAAGAGCCTTTATCACAAATACAAGGATTACATGCAAGTCTTCATAATATTATTGTTTGTAAACTCTATTTCCAGAAAACAAAGTTGTAAACTGCAGGTAATTTTCAAATCTCTTGCACTTGCTGTAAAGTTTTCTGTTCTGATCACAATAAGAACAGCATCACACATGAGGCACTCAAGCAGTCAGCAGACACCCATGATCTCATGAAAATAGAAAAATGCCAAACTATCCGGCTAGAATTTATTTGCCTTTGTTGCAATTTATTGATTAAACTGGTTTAAAAATGATATTCCAAAAAACATACATTACATGCACGTGTTGTAGTTTAAATTTATTTACTGTTTAAATTTAGGAATTTAATTTAGATACTGGTGGTTGCTTCTCAGCAAGTTTTGAAGTTGGCAGACACCAACAAGAACTTTCATCCCCACACTAACAAATAATTATTTTATTGTTTATTAAGTTGTCAGATCCAAACCAGGAGCTCCTAGACAAGGGAACTCCTAGTATGTATTTTTGACAACAAGTGATCAACTCAATTTAAATGGTACCACTGTCTTGTATTTCTGTTTGACTGGTCTGCTAAACTCCAAATGTTTGATAAGAAATTGTGCAACATTTGATACCCAGGTTTTGACATGTTCATGCTTACGTCAGTACATGTACACTGTAGATGCAACCAGTCATACTGTATGCCAAATAGCAAGTACAAGAAGAGATGCAATTTACCCTAGGTGCACTTAAGGAGCATTTTTATCACTTAAAACAGCAAGTACTTCACTAAGCTCGAGGTCATTAACTGCAGTACAGTGCAAAGAATTTTGAACAGTTTCACCCAGTAAGAATGTCAGCCACAGTACAGGTGCCTGAAACCTGAAGATTTAAATATGGCAAATAGTAAGCTACTTGTATATGTATGAATGACACAACAATATACACATGCATTGTACAGTGTGCAAAGAAAGACCTCTTCTGCTCAGGGTTGATGGAATTTACAATCAGGCTCATGGATTTGGTCCGTAACTTGTCGAATAGGCAAGTGAAGTTTCTTACAAATATTAGGGGAATTTCAAATTGCACAATAACTGTGAGATGAACTTTTTTTGCAGGGGGGGGGGGGGGGGGAGAATAATGAGAATGACTTCTGGGCTGGCACATTAGAGTTATAACTTGTCTAAAGAGCATGTTGTAAATTTATTTTCTTTGCACCCTGATTATTTGAATGTGTTTCTAAAATAAGATGACACAGGCACAGAGTAGAGAAACTGTATTGGTGCTTTCATTTAAAGATGAGCACAGATTGAACAGTTTTGAAATACTTTTAATTTGCTAAGTGCACATGTACATGTCTGTATGTTTATACTATTTCATATCCAGGTTTTTTTTTGGAAACTGTGGGATTTCACACAGAAACTTAAAAAAAATTGTAATTTTGTCCTGAAAACCTTGTAGCCATGTTAGAATAGTGCCACTTACATTGAATATGGCCTATATGTATTTACAAGAAATGTTTCTCAGACCTTCGGAAAAGCTGTAATGTTTACAAACCATGTTAAGTTAAAGGATAATCCTTTGCACTAGTGGAACGATTTCATGATATACAGTACCGGACAGAAGTAACCTAACACGGAACGCGTTACTGGAACGCAAATAGAACGCGAAATAGAACGCGAAATAGAACGCGAAATAAAACGCTGCGGGAACGCCAAAGGAACGCCAAAATTTCTGGTGAGCTAGAGCGCGTTCTGAACAAGAACGCGTTCTATTGAGAACGCAATAACGCGTTCCATTGAGAACTGAGTTATGGTTCGTGCAGAGACTGTAATGTTATTGCAGCGTGCCAACAAAATTCTTTGAAGTTCTGTCGAAGCAAGTTCATCGTTTTTCTTCATTTCTTCGTCAATTACATCAAGTTTAAGTTTCAGATTTCGTCCTTTGCGTAATCATAGCGCGCTGGGGCCAAATAAACTACTTCAGAATGGAAGATCAAGGTGTACTGGCATGAGTCATCAAACTTTTCCTTACGATCGGTGCGCCCGCTTTTAAGTGAGTTTTGCTTACCGACCGAAGATTTACAGTGTATAGCCGGGATTTTAAGCAGCTTCCTGGACTTCCGTAAAGAAAAATAGTAATGTACAACATTATTTCGCAGAGGAATTCGACCTTTGGAACTATTGGTAAAGCCATGGCCGATAAACTGACCGAAAAGTTGGCCGCAAAATCTCAAGCTTTCGCTTTAATTAGCGTGAAGAATATAATTTGAACATGCGGTCACGCAGGGAAGCACTTTTACAAAACTTGGTCATTTTTTTGCTTTCAGAAAGTTTTTTTCCCCTCATCCTGAATGAAACTTTATTTTAATAAACTTCTTGTCACGTTTCTTCATTTGGTTGCCTATTTGTGCATTTAGAAATTAAAAGTGAACTGAGTGTTTTCGTTTGCACGCTGGATTTCTGCATATTTAATTTACGGCGACTTCCGCAGTTTGTTTGTTTAGTTTCTTCGCTTCGTTCAAATATTTTATTTGAATCTTATTCAGCTACTACAGAACTTCTGAGAAAAGAACTAAATGGGCACTAATTTAGCACCAGTTGAAATATCATTTATGTCAAAATAATGGGCTCGTTTTTACGGTCTTTTTGATTTCCAACTTTTATCTTTCTTTCGCAGCGCTGTAAATATTTCGTCGCTCGGCGATTAAATTTTTGATCTCTTGCTTTCAGATTGATTTTTACATGCGTCTTTCGCTTTTATTTTCCGTTGTTTTTTTTTTTTTGTTTTTTTTTTTAATGTAAGCCGTTATAGTACAAGAAACGAAAAAACGAAAACGGTATTGTTTTCAGTTCAGGGGTGAACTATTTACATAGTGGAGGTAGTATCCAATCAGTGTAAAGTTCGTAATTGTAAATGTAGATACGGCGGCAAAATTTCCGCCAAAATTCTGTGCATCGAAATGCAGCATTTCAGTTGTTGCCTTGTACGAAGGGGAATTATCGATTGAAACTCTCGTTATCGGTATATTACACAAGAAAACTACGAACTTTACTTCTAATCGCAAAGTGACAGAAAAAGGGAAATATATTTTCGAGGTAGAGACGCCACCACACCACGCGATTTGACCCCCAGTGAGATATTTTAAGCCGATTGAAGCAGTTAGTTGTCAATTACTTCAACAAAGAAATGGTATTGTTTTTCGTTTAAGGGTGATTTATTGACATAGTGAGTATGAGAGTTATCAATGTAACGCTTGTAATTCACAAGGTAAACATGGGCAGCAAAAACGTAACATCCTGTTGAAACTAAATTTAATTTCGAGTCACGGAAACAAAGGAAACTTAATATGTCATAAAGGCAGAAGTAACAAGAGACTTAAATGTTTTAAGTCAGACTGGAACGATGTGACTCTAAAGAAACGAAGATATCTGTTTCCTTGCTCGATTTAAATGTGATTAAGATCACAACGGCGACATAACTTTGGTCAAATCGGACTTGTCAGGAATAACAATCCCGCCTATTTTCTGTGGATGCTTACGGGAAAAGAACACGCACTTGGAACGCTTGGACGATACTACTGACAGAAACGATAAACTGTGGAAGGTAACTTATTCATCAAATTGTATTTTAATTAACCTTGCTATATTGCAAAAGAGATAAATATGCCTTTCTTATAAGATGTCGACAGTATAGATTTAATTGAATTTGTCAAATTTTCCGCCACAATTTGAGAAACTTCACTTCTTGTGGAGGGCGTCCTATCATTAGCTTTTAATTTTAAGGTGGCTGAGCTGGTTTTCATGAAAACGCCGATAGCAATTGTTCTTTGGCTTTATAAATAAGCCGAAGGTGGATTGTGTGCCCGGGGAAGGGGGGGGGGGGAGCACTTGACCAATGTTTGGGTACCGCGGTGCCGCCGAGTGTTTGAAATCCTCACCCTGTTTAGGACAAAAATACGCTAAAAACCCTACCCTGTGTAGGAAAATAACCTCCATTTTAAGACCCTGTTTAGGACAAGCGGCAAAATGCACACTCTCTGGTTTTACAGGAATTTACACTGTTTAATAAGGCATTCAAACTGAAGAAATCATGCTCGATGCGTCTAAAACCAAGTTGTTGCGTCTCTACACTTAAACTAAACAAAAAGCCGTCAAGCATTAAGCTCTAAATTAGCGTGGCAAAATGTCGTCATTGCATCTATTAGAAAGGCGATTTTTTTACAACGTAAGGTAAGGTAGGTAAAGTCTGCATTCGGGCCAAGTGGCCCATCAGGCCGGAGCTTATCCCGGTTTCTGTAGCATGAAGCGACTGGGAGTATTTCTACTCCCCCCTGGATGGGATGCTAGTCCATCGCAGGGTTACCCCCAGCACCAGGGTGGAGAAAGGCACTGTGAGAGTAAGTGTCTTGCCCAAGAACACAACACAATGTCCCCGGCCATGCCTCGAACCCGGAGCGCTCGCTCCGGAGTCGTGCGCGCTAACCATGAGGCCAACTACCAAAGGAAATCAAAGAGGAATGATTTCTTCAATTTTTGTATAATGAATAAGAGGAACTTATTTTTGAGGTTAATTTCATTTTGATTAAAGCACTAATAGAACTTTTACAGAGGAAAATATCCCTAAACAATATATATACCAGCGGGATCCCTCATGTCTGCGCGACACAATGACATCTTTCTTTCATCGCGTTATCCAACACAAAGAAACTAGACCTACCATATGTCGGTTTACTCAGTTGATACTGCGCAAATCAGGAAAAAAAATGCGTCGCTTTTCTGCCGCTCCATCGCATGCTCTTTCAACTTCTCGCAGGCTCTGGGTAACAGGCTAAGAAAAGAAAGTGACTGCTCGCAGTCTGGGTTAAAGTCTCTCTGCTCGTAATACCATACCCTGTTTAGGACAGGTTCTAACATGTTTAGGACAGAAGCAAGTTGAATTGTATACCCTGTTTAGGACAGCGAGGCCAAAAAACTATACCCTATCCAGCGGCACGTCCCCGTATAGCCCAAATTATGGAGTACCCCCCCCCCCCCCCCGGGATTGTGTGGATCATAGTTAATAGATATGTGTGGATAATTGCACAACTCTTCTCACACGTAACACGTTCTTTTTGAAACTGATATATTGCATCAACGACAACAAAACGAAGAGTGCCGCAAAAGGCATTCGAATCAAGCACTGCCTGGCACAGAAATGGCAAAATATTAATTATGCGTCAAATGCTTTTACCTCTTAGCAATATTTAGCCTCATACACAACACTTTGAATTTATGAAAAATTGGCGGGACCTTGCGGCCCGCTTCACCAAGCATTTACCCTGCTTAATTAATTAATTAAGACCATTATAGTACACTCGACAAAATTACTCAATTTTGATTGGTCGAGAGCAGTACAATTAATCTCGTGATTTTGAAAATTCTCAAATTGATTTTGATGACTTTCAAAATCACTCATACCTATTAATCACGAATTGTACTCGAGGTCGTGCGATTTCCTATACAAATCTGCGATTTTTCAACCCTATTTATGACCTGCCCATTAAATTTAATACCCTACCTCAAACCTATCTTAGTGCCCTTAAAGGAGCAGTGTCACCAGGATTTTGCTGTTTTAAGTCAATTCTGTGCTAAAATCATTACTTTGAGGCTTGAATCGTAAACAAAATGCTTCTGTAAAGCTACAACGAAGATATCAAATGAATTTCATGAGACAGGGCTAACCATAATAAATTTCCTGAGGATTTTTGGAACGCGGAGCATCAAAACTTGAAAAAATTGGCCAATTTTTTCAAGTTTCAATCCATTTCCATCCACGCCATCCGAAGCGACCGGCGAGAGGAAACAGTTTCCGGATCTTCAAATAGTCTTTAATAACAAAACTAGATCATTAGTTTTGGAATTCAGTTGATGCGAAGACACCTTCTAGCTTTTTTATAAAGCTGCCAAATAGCGTGACAATGCCATTTAAGTTTGAGCTTCCTGGATCTCCTGCCTTAGCAACTATTGTCTGATTCCTGGTCTTATCGATAATGATGAAAAACTAGCTTCTTTTAAAAAGACTGAACATACCAAATCCAAGACTTAAGTGCAAAAACCAGAGTGAAAGGAAAGTATCGCAAATAAATACATTTAGAAGTGCGGTGATGTGAAGAAAACTTGAATTGATGTATAGCTCTTCCTTTTCCAACATAGTTTCAGTACTATATCCCGCCTTGACGAAAAACCCCAAGCTCTGGGAACTAAGCGAATCACAAAGCAGCGCATTAGCACAAATCCCCCTCACCCCGGGACTTCACATGCACAAGATATCAAAACACGAGACTTTGTGAGCCTAGATATCTTTCCGGAAACGATGACTATTTCTTTATGAGAAATAGCTTCTTGTTGTGCTTTCTCTCGCTCCTTTCGGAAAGCTCGTCTTCAGGGAAGAACTAATGAGAAACGCGTTCTACTGAAAATTCTAAAGAAAATTCAGAACGCGCTCCTGCGTTCCTTCCGTTCTGAAATTTTCTTAAGAACGCGTTCTGTTTTGCGTTCCAGAATGTTAGGGGAACGCCAAGGGAACGCCAAAGGAACGCTAATTGGAACGCTCCAAGAACGCGTTCCGTGTTGATTTTCTGTTAGGTTACTTCTGTCCGGTACTGTACGTGTTAGAGTAGATTGTAGTGTCGGTCACGTTTGGTATTTAACAATTACACGTAAGACTTTGCTGTTAACAAACTGCATAAAGCCCTACACTAGAGCATTGTTTACGAGCGCAGTTTTCTTCTTCTGAGTCCCACTGTTCATTGCAGTTAGTTCTTTTCTTTCTAATCTGAACTCCTCTTAGTTCATAATTGTCAACGAGTGAATGTTTCTAATTGTCTGGAAATATCAAATA
>JAHPZR010009157.1:12500-30000 GCA_019787425.1 Platygyra sinensis | reverse complement strand
CGGTAATCATCGATCTTTTCCCTTTTTACACTTCCATGGAGATTAATAATCAACGGAAGTTTACCTCTGCTCACTTTTAAATAGCAAGGAAGGTCACTGTAAGAAGATTCAATTGAGTATTTTGTAGCTCTGAGAGTTTGTGTGGTCGGTTGTAGCTCGGCGTTGTAATGGCGCGTAATTGTGTTTTTCACCACACAATTTTAAGTTAAATTAGTCAAATGCAGTCGAGTTTAGCCTCTCTGATAGTTGCTGTATTTAAGAGAAATTCTGTAGAATATACAAGAATAGAATATACGAGGGCTTGAAAATGCACATTTTCAAGACCTCGGTCACAGTTTTTCACCATACGGACCTCCCAGCCGGCAAATAACATATATTTATGTTACGACAGTATCACGTGACCATATCGCGGGCACAAGTTTATAGCTCATCGAGGTCACGTGTTTTTATTAAAGTTGACCGCTGACCAATTGCTCGTTTTCAATTAGATCGCGGGCGCACGCCAGGTTTACTTGTTGAAAACAGAGCCGGGTTGTTCGGAAGCCTGTTAACTCTGATCCAGGTTTAAAAGTAAACCCCATTATAACTGTTTCTTCTCTGCAAATGTTTTTTGTTTACAGCTTTTGTTTTGTGTATCGGTTTTGTGATTATTAAACTCAAAATAGATGGCCAAACAAAACCCCACCGCAAAGTTACAAAACTCAGATCAAAATTCAACCTTATCCTGGGTTAGCCTAATCGGACAAGGCGTGTAATGTTTTAATTTTGGAGCTCACGTGAGCCCCAAAATTAAAACATTGCACGCCTTGCAGGATTTTAGTAATATCCTGCACATATTTCTTGTGGGTGTTTTGCTGTTCACACCCTACATGGAACGTTCTTTGTACTATATAGTCAAGGTATAAAATAAGTTCCTCATACTATCTTGTTTAATCCCTTATGAAGTGTGTAGTTATCGCACGAAACCGGTCGGATAATTAAAAGAGTTAACAAGATTTGTTGCTGTGTGCTGCTCACTAGTACCTTTTTAATAAATAAAAAATATATTTACATGTAAAAAATATTACCTTTTATTATTAATATTAGTATTATCATTATCATTACCATTATCATTATTATTACTATTACCATTACCATTATTATTTTATTAGAAAACAGTCCTAGCGCACTAGCGTGCGCTGTTGACATAGTGATGGTGCGAGCAAAGAGAATTTACATTTTGATATCCAAAGTTAACAAGTTGTTTTCCTTTTTCTCGTTGTGGTGTTTTCTAAAAGAAATAGAAAACATGTACTTCGTGTTTCTATCGAGTTATACAAACACTCGTGAAAGTTTGGGAGAACTCAAAAAAGCTGTGGAAACACTCGCCTGCTGCACGTGTTCCCACAGGATTTCCTCGTTCTCCCAAACTTCCACTCGCGTTTGTATAACTCGATAGAAACACGGTACATGTTTTCTATTTCTTAATTATAAACACACTTAAATTTAAATTGCATAATTTATATTAGGATATATGAGGAAAGAATAAAATAAATACAAAAATATAGTTACAAGATCTGAAAATAGTTGATGTTACACTAATTAGTACAGAGCAAAATATTGCTGGTAGTGCTGTTAGTGATTCTAGTAACAATTTTAGTTAACTTGTCAAATGAATGATCTACTGCACAAATTTAGTATTGATCATTTACCTCGTTGAGACTGGACTTTAACATTAGGCCTTTCGTCACTTTTCAAGTACATTTTGTTACAATCCTGGGTATATTCACTGAGAAACTCATGAGACAAAAATTTCTCTGTAAAATCAGTCAAAAAGTAAGCAAAACACGACAACACATCTCCAGCTTGACATCCTGGTGCTGTCGCAGTTGTGATTATTTCACATTTTGTACGTTTATACCATGTAGGGTGTTCTTCAAATTCATCCAGTTGACTGAGAACATTGCCATCCACTTCATAGATCTCACCATGAACTTGCTGGAAAAAAAGAAAATTAATAGAAATACTACTGACAAGTGTTTGACATCAAGCTGTAATTTTTCTGAGACAGTTACCTCCCTTAAGGATCAGAGAGCTGCAGCACCATTGGAGTTAATATTCCAATACTGTCTCTGATTTTTTCACAGTTATCTTTGCACCCCACTCTCAAGAAAACAAGTTAAATTCCCGCAGTATGCACCATTTAATGCATTTTAATCAAGACTTGCTTCATATTACAATGAAATGTTTTTATTTACCTTTCCTTGACCTTTCAAAGGAAGCAGAAAAGGAATTGATGCATCAGTTCCCACCACAAGTGGAAAAGCTTCCTTAGTAAGTCCTGCTGTTACAAATTGAACCACTCCAATTGCCCCATTTTGCATAAGGTGGTGGTTTGCAAATCCTTTTTTTAAGGTTCCATATACAAACACCTTGAATAATTCAGACATCCTGATGACTACTAAATTTCTTTGTCACGTTGCAGACCTGACAAGATAACAAATACCAGATAATTATACCACTTAATTAGACAGGCCATTTAAGAACCTAAGGGTCAAGGAGATAACTACACAAAGGAAAACTGCATAAATACTGCTGAGGAAGGATTTGAGCTCAAGGCATAATCCCCATAATTTACTGAGACCTTGCCAGAAGTGCAACCATTGTTACTGGATTTAACATTCTCAATAATTCATCAAGTTAAAACAAAGAAAATCACAACCTTAAGGTGGCTCAAATCAGTTTCCAGGACTTTCCAAGACATAGATTTTGATAGGTCATAATAGCACTCTTAATCAATTCATGCTACAATCATGGCATCAAAATACTACCCAATCACTGGTGAAAACGTTGGTAATATTTTCGTGACACAATAGGTTACCACAGCAACACTATGACCTGCTAAAAACATCCTTAATTTCAGCTTTAAGCACTTATATTTCAAAAATGGCATGGTGAAATTTTTTTCTTCTTTACCATTACCTGACCCTTAAAACTGTTAAGTTATCGTCTTTAAATTATGACAAATTTCTAGTGTATTGCGTTATTTTTTGTTTATCTTTTGTGTTGTTAATGGAAATAAAATGGAAATGAAATGGAATTTTGATAAGCAGGATAAGATGCAACTTTTGCCAAAGTTTACAAAAATTCTGTACATGCGGTTCAGAGCCACCTTTTAAATGTTACTTCATGTGTAATGCATGCTTGAAGAGGGGGCATCTATAGTTTTGGTTTTGTGGATTTGGCCAATTTTTGGTTTGGTTTTTGCAGGTAAAACTGCAGCTTTTTGGTGATAATGTCTTGCGTGGTTTGCAGGTTTTCTCCAATTTAGTCTTTTATTTTTGATTTTTGGCAAGAATGCTGGAATTTTTTGTCTCATTTCTGTCCAATGTATTTTACACTTTTTCGGGTTTTGCCAAGGAAGTGACACCCTGCAGTTGGGATAAAGCTGTTATTCCAAGGGACCACTTATAGAGGCATGGATGACAAGCCTAGTCCAATTAGCAGCCATTATTTAGGACATATCAGCAGACTATGAAAACATCAACGAATGAGATGTGACAGCTGCAAGTTAAAGCAAAAGACCAACCCAGAAAAAAGCAGTGGCATGCTTGAGTGTTTGTAGAAGATCGCTCAAGTCAAAACATATAAACAAACTCTAATATTCAACATGCAGGACAAACAGCTTTTTCTGACAGCAACTGAAGACGACATAACTGATGTCCTACTTGATGCTAAAAATATTCAGCTAAAAACAAAGGATCTATGGCATCATAACTAATATCATCACTGAATAGTTGTGTTCCTCTCATGTTCAACGTTACAAGATAACATCACAGCAACAAAAACATTCAGCGGCAACAATAGATTATTTTACCGTAACAGCACTAATTCTTGTGCGCTCATTGGCTAATTTTTATTGTCAATAAGCGGACAGACAAATAAATTTACAATGTATGCAATGTGTAGTTCCAGCAAATATTCATTCCCCCACCACGGAGGGAATTTCACGTAAGCCCCCCCTCCTCCCCGGAATTTCCAATTTTTGAACACTAAAACAACCCCCCCCCACCCCTCTGGAATTTCCACTACTTTTTTGTACACCCCCCCCCCCCCCCCCCATACCCTCTGGAAAAACGTTTTGGCAAGAAAGTGTGTTAAAGTAAAAGTAAACACTCCAAACATTTAGCCATCTGTATTGCACATAACTTCTAATATTCTCGATCGATTGCAACATATATATCTGAAGATACTCGCAAAGAAAGCATTCAACAGTTTAGTGAAACATGCATTAAAAGAAAAGATAAAATGGTAACTTTTCAAATTAACTTCCTACATGACTAACTCCCTTTGTAAATGTGGTATAACTTCCATTGAAGGACTGATAAAATAAGTGTGGATGAAATTGACACCATACTTTTATTGCGAACATGATCACTAGCAGACTTGGTATGAAAGCCAATTTTGCAGCAAAATTACATACAAATAGACAGAGATAAACAGGGATAAGAAATTCTCAAGTTTACGAAATCGTAATATCATTTCTACCTTTATAAAAAAACTAATTTTCATGAAAGAAATTGACTGCCACTTCGATTAGACCCATGTGAAAAGAAACTAGGCTAGTCTCCAGTGCTTTTCGGTCCTGAAGGGAACTTCATGTGGACTGGTAACAAGTAATGGCAGTCATTTCCACACAGCAGCACGTTCTTCACATTTGTTGGCTTCGAAAGTGCTTTTTGAAGAAAGAAAATGTACATGTTGTATTTCAAATAACTATAATGTGATTCAAATTCAAGTATTCAAGCCACTATTTTTCATGTGAAAGTTCTACTTAGTAGGTAACAAAGGATTTTTGAACAGAAGATCGACACTCAAATCTGTATTGAATCAAAGGACCTCTGGAAACTAAATCAATCACACAACCCCCCTTCCCTCTCAATTTCCTGGGTCTTTGACCCCCCTCCCCTTCGGAATTTCTAATTCCCTCTGTGGTAGGGGTATGGATATTTTCTGGAACCACACAATGCAGCAACGAGCAAGAGTGTAATGCAGTGCAAAAAGTGTAACACCAGTGCAAAATACACATCGTAATTCTGAATTAAGATTGACTGAAAGACAAAAGGAAATTTTCTAAGACAATGATGTCATGCCAAAGGAGGACGAAAAGTTTGTGCAGAAGCTTCAAATAAGAAAATTTGGCTTCAAGAAAGATCTTCCGGCTAATTCTCAGTTGCGAATTGTTTTCAGCGAGTTGTAGGCTCAGACTCCAAATTTACAAACTATTTAATGAACTAACCTCGTAATCCGGAACATACAATAAACGGCGAATCATAATTGCTAAAACGATGAAATTTTTTCATGTTTATGCATCAATCAATTCCAGTGGTGCCCATCCCCCCCCCCCCTAAGGCAACCGTGGGGCATTTGCCCTGTTTTCAGTCCCGGGGGTGGGGCATTAGCAAATTTTCTCGCGGCCCAGGGGCTGGGCATTAGCATACCCCGGGGCGACCCCCCCGGGCATTTGACACCCATGTTTTCGAAAGATGGATGAGTTTATCAGGAAGGACGAGGCCTTTGTCAAAGACTGACTTGTCTGTCAGGGACTAGAAAAACCTGTCGATGTTTTTCAAGGTATGTTTTCTCAATTTTAGATATTTCTTCATTACTTGTAAGCATATAAATATAAGCGACAAGGTGAACTATATTTTGTTTATCACAAAACAATCACTGATGTGAACACTGCGTGAATTAAAAATAATGAATTAAAATACTGAAGGTTTGCGAATTCAAATGATGCGATCTTCAACACAGATCCTGCAAGCTTAAAGTGCCACTAACCCCCAAAATTTTTTTCGCTAATATAAGTTTCCTTTTTCTCATGATCACCACTGCGAAAAAATTATCGTTGTAGCTATTTTTGTTAATTTTCTACGAATTTTCAAAGTTTATAATTTTGCATGTTTCCATGTTCACAACCAAGGAATAGCGGAGAATGGGACGAGTTGGCTTCTGACGTCATTTTCTGGAGTAACAATGTTTTGTTTCTGAGAAGAATACATGCGAGCATGCGATAGTGTGTGTCAAAATCGTTGTAGAATGCAAGAATATGTTTTGTTGGAAGCTGTACGTAGCAATACAGGATTCGCAGGATAGAGTATTCCTCTTCATTCAATACCTCTATACGGATGAAACTTGACCAGAAACTAAACAAGAAAAAGACCAAAGAAGTGGGCTGATCTGTGCTAAGCGAAAGTGAGGGAGCCGTTGAGGATTTCTTTGATCTCAGGTTCATCACTACTATAAAAACCTATAGCTTTTCATGGCCTGTATATTCTTCTCTATCTCTAGTGGAAAGCTTGACATTTTCATGGTACTGCATACGACAAGAATTTGGAATATCTAAAGCTGGAAGCCATTTACAGTGTAACTTAATTCCAAGCGCAAGCGATCAAACCTCCGAGTCCATCACATGAAATAAAATGAAATCACACGGTAAACTAAACGCATTGGGTTTTTTTACTCGACATAGACACATTTTTAAAATAGTAAACGAAATCTGTGTCCTTCAACGAAGCAATTAAGATTGTTGAGCTGTTGAATTAACTGGTGAACTACATGCAGCTATGTATTTGTGAATTTTAATAAAAACACATGCACACCGGAAGCCGTAATCCGGCCATGTATCTCAATACCCATACCAAATACAGAATTGTTTCGTTCTTTGAGCTCCGTCTTTGAGGAATGAAATTTATCTAAATTTCAAACTTAGAATGGATCAAGCATTTATAACTATGTGAGAAAAGTGAATAAAATGATTAAGATTCGACTCTAGAGCTACCAACGGAGTTCATCGTGCTGACAAAAAATAAGAATGAAGAATGCGATTGCCAGTCAACCGAACCTCAAACTATCCAAACTAAAAATCTGAGAACTCCCAGGTTATTAGTGTAAGTAATATGGACATTTGATTCAAAATAACAGTGAAGTAGAAATGTACTCATTTAACTGATACTATACTGAACCTCTTTTGCCATGATTTAGTGGTACGAAATATGCAAATTTGTATAGCTTATGTTTGTGCCTAGTAAAATTACACAGTAATTGACTTTGCGTTTACTACAGTCGGGCGACAGTAATGAAGCAAAAATTTACCTAAGAACATATCTAAGAAAGCGACAGTATTATCTGGGGTTCCCCAAGGATCAGTCCTAGGGCCTTTGCTCTTCCTTGTTTATATAAATGATATTTGTAACAGTTGTAACCGAATGAAGTTTTATCTATTCACAGACGATACGAATCTTTTATATGCAGATAAAAACCTAAAATCCCTAGAATCTATGGTAAGTGATGAGCTCTGTAAGCTTTACGACTGGCTAATAGCAAACAAATTATCTCTTAACATTAAAAAGTCTAATGACGTTATTTTTTGACCAAAACAAAAAGATGCCAAATACGAAGTTAACTTTAAAATATTCAATCATCATACCAACTCTTACACGTTTTTGGAACGTAAAAGTTATGTTAAATATTCAGGCGTGCTTATTGATGAGAACCTCTCCTGGAAACATCATGTTTTACATAAAGCCTCTAAAATAAGCACATCGATTGGTATCATTGCTAGACTAAGACATTTCGTACCACTTAGGACTCTGCAACATATATACAGATCGCTGATTCAACCCTATTTATTATATGGTATATAGTCTTCAGAAACCTGCCCTTCGCCTCATGTTTTTTTGTGACTATAAAACTCACGCAGTACCCTTCTTCATTTCATCCAGTTTACTACCTCTAGATCTTCTTTACTTCAAGTCAGTTGCCATCTTAATGCATGACATCTCAAATAACACATCGCCACCTCAAATAAGTAATTTATTTAATTACCAACATAATATTCATTCGCATAACACAAGATTATCAGCAAGAGGCAACTTCTTCCTCGAATACTCTAGATTAGATAAGCAAAACATGTCTTTTTCAAGAAACGGTGTTAGAATCTGGAATAACTTATCTGATGAAATTTGTCAAATGCCTAAACTAAAATTTAAACGTAATATTCACAATATGCTCCTTCAAAAACTCTCGGAGGCCAATGAGTATATTGATCTACTGGATTTGATTATGCCTTGAAAACTGAACTCAACTTATTTTATCTGTCTTTAATAATCCTTCCAGCTTCTCACCTAATCTGTCTAATTCTCCTGTGTATCTTTGTCTTTTCCAAATGTTATTACTTGTCAGTATTTAGTATTTAGCTTATTGTAATGTGTTGTATGGTAATAGTTAATTCTACTTAAAATTGTAATTGTAATTATTCTACTTGGTATGATAATAATTAATTATTTTCTTGTATTGTAATTGTATTTTAATTGTAATTACTCTATTTAGTATTGCATAATAATAATATCTAATTTAATGCGTCAAGCCACTGCTCGCCTCGAATAGCCGTAGCTAACTGCGAGCAGTGGAATATCAGTTGTATTTTGTTAATTTTCTTAATAAACTTGAACTTGAACTTGATCTAGCGAAGTAGGCAGAAGTGGACTACGACTGCATCGCATTTTCACTTGTATTTCAGGGGAAATTAGTGTGTGAATCTAAAAATGTTTTGACACTCCAACTTACCGACTCTTCGTGTACATTGACATCTTTATAATTCTTTAAGAGCTGCAAGTTAACTCTACTGCCCTTACTTCTACCGTTATAACCAAAATGGACCGGCAAATGATCGATCCTGATCCTGTATGGCCAGCCAAATGTAGCAATATTCAATATTGCTATATTTATTCAATTCAATCCTTATTCATTCAATTTAATTTTCATATTTATTCAATTTAATCCTCGTTTATTCAATTCAATTGCTATAGTCATTCTATTCAATCCTTATTCATTTAATTCAATTTTCAGATCCATTCAATTTAATTTTTGTATTCTTTTGATTCAGTTTCAATATTGCTTCAATTCAATTTCTGTATATTTATTCAATTCAATTTCTATATTCATTCAATTTAATTTTCATATTCATTCAATTCAATCCGTCTTTATTCATTCAATGTTCACACTCATTGATTCAATTTGGGGGTCTGGGTCAAGGGGGAAATTTGAGGGGGAAATTTGAGCGGGGAGCTAAGATGGCGGACGAAGATTCATAAGTGAAGAGTTTCTTTGAGCATGACATAAAAAAGGACCGAGGAAATTCTGAGTCAAGATTCATTTGCTAGCAGTACGTGAACGCCACATATCTGAGGTTTTAACTCAGATCTCTTAGATCTCTTAGAGAGAACGGTAAGATTACTAAGTCAGTTGGCGAACATACTAGTTACCGACGAAACTGATGTAAAGAATCGTGTTTTCTGAATTACTTGAGAATTTCCTCCAACACTTTGGAAACAGTATATCAAGGCAATCGCGAGTAACAAATGTCCCTGGTCAAACAGCTGGGCGTGCATTCTTTACTGTTTGACCAGGGACATTTGTTACTCGCGATTGCCTTGATATACTGTTTCCAAAGTGTTGGAGGAAATTCTCAAGTAATTCAGAAAACACGATTCTTTACATCAGTTTCGTCGGTAACTAGTATGTTCGCCAACTGACTTAGTAATCTTACCGTTCTCTCTAAGAGATCTAAGAGATCTGAGTTAAAACCTCAGATATGTGGCGTTCACGTACTGCTAGCAAATGAATCTTGACTCAGAATTTCCTCGGTCCTTTTTTATGTCATGCTCAAAGAAACTCTTCACTTATGAATCTTCGTCCGCCATCTTAGCTCCCCGCTCAAATTTCCCCCTCAAATTTCCCCCTTGACCCAGACCCCCAAATTGAATCAATGAGTGTGAACATTGAATGAATAAAGACGGATTGAATTGAATGAATATGAAAATTAAATTGAATGAATATAGAAATTGAATTGAATAAATATACAGAAATTGAATTGAAGCAATATTGAAACTGAATCAAAAGAATACAAAAATTAAATTGAATGGATCTGAAAATTGAATTAAATGAATAAGGATTGAATAGAATGACTATAGCAATTGAATTGAATAAACGAGGATTAAATTGAATAAATATGAAAATTAAATTGAATGAATAAGGATTGAATTGAATAAATATAGCAATATTGAATATTGCTACATTTGGCTGGCCATACAGGATCAGGATCGATCATTTGCCGGTCCATTTTGGTTATAACGGTAGAAGTAAGGGCAGTAGAGTTAACTTGCAGCTCTTAAAGAATTATAAAGATGTCAATGTACACGAAGAGTCGGTAAGTTGGAGTGTCAAAACATTTTTAGATTCACACACTAATTTCCCCTGAAATACAAGTGAAAATGCGATGCAGTCGTAGTCCACTTCTGCCTACTTCGCTAGATCAAGTTCAAGTTCAAGTTTATTAAGAAAATTAACAAAATACAACTGATATTCCACTGCTCGCAGTTAGCTACGGCTATTCGAGGCGAGCAGTGGCTTGACGCATTAAATTAGATATTATTATTATGCAATACTAAATAGAGTAATTACAATTAAAATACAATTACAATACAAGAAAATAATTAATTATTATCATACCAAGTAGAATAATTACAATTACAATTTTAAGTAGAATTAACTATTACCATACAACACATTACAATAAGCTAAATACTAAATACTGACAAGTAATAACATTTGGAAAAGACAAAGATACACAGGAGAATTAGACAGATTAGGTGAGAAGCTGGAAGGATTATTAAAGACAGATAAAATAAGTTGAGTTCAGTTTTCAAGGCATAATCAAATCCAGTAGATCAATATACTCATTGGCCTCCGAGAGTTTTTGAAGGAGCATATTGTGAATATTACGTTTAAATTTTAGTTTAGGCATTTGACAAATTTCATCAGATAAGTTATTCCAGATTCTAACACCGTTTCTTGAAAAAGACATGTTTTGCTTATCTAATCTAGAGTATTCGAGGAAGAAGTTGCCTCTTGCTGATAATCTTGTGTTATGCGAATGAATATTATGTTGGTAATTAAATAAATTACTTATTTGAGGTGGCGATGTGTTATTTGAGATGTCATGCATTAAGATGGCAACTGACTTGAAGTAAAGAAGATCTAGAGGTAGTAAACTGGATGAAATGAAGAAGGGTACTGCGTGAGTTTTATAGTCACAAAAAAACATGAGGCGAAGGGCAGGTTTCTGAAGACTATATACCATATAATAAATAGGGTTGAATCAGCGATCTGTATATATGTTGCAGAGTCCTAAGTGGTACGAAATGTCTTAGTCTAGCAATGATACCAATCGATGTGCTTATTTTAGAGGCTTTATGTAAAACATGATGTTTCCAGGAGAGGTTCTCATCAATAAGCACGCCTGAATATTTAACATAACTTTTACGTTCCAAAAACGTGTAAGAGTTGGTATGATGATTGAATATTTTAAAGTTAACTTCGTATTTGGCATCTTTTTGTTTTGGTCAAAAAATAACGTCATTAGACTTTTTAATGTTAAGAGATAATTTGTTTGCTATTAGCCAGTCGTAAAGCTTACAGAGCTCATCACTTACCATAGATTCTAGGGATTTTAGGTTTTTATCTGCATATAAAAGATTCGTATCGTCTGTGAATAGATAAAACTTCATTCGGTTACAACTGTTACAAATATCATTTATATAAACAAGGAAGAGCAAAGGCCCTAGGACTGATCCTTGGGGAACCCCAGATAATACTGTCGCTTTCTTAGATATGTTCTTAGGTAAATTTTTGCTTCATTACTGTCGCCCGACTGTAGTAAACGCAAAGTCAATTACTGTGTAATTTTACTAGGCACAAACATAAGCTATACAAATTTGCATATTTCGTACCACTAAATCATGGCAAAAGAGGTTCAGTATAGTATCAGTTAAATGAGTACATTTCTACTTCACTGTTATTTTGAATCAAATGTCCATATTACTTACACTAATAACCTGGGAGTTCTCAGATTTTTAGTTTGGATAGTTTGAGGTTCGGTTGACTGGCAATCGCATTCTTCATTCTTATTTTTTGTCAGCACGATGAACTCCGTTGGTAGCTCTAGAGTCGAATCTTAATCATTTTATTCAC
Organism: Platygyra sinensis; assembly: GCA_019787425.1. Taxonomy (NCBI): domain Eukaryota; kingdom Metazoa; phylum Cnidaria; class Anthozoa; order Scleractinia; family Merulinidae; genus Platygyra; species Platygyra sinensis. Next base: position 17,928 of record JAHPZR010009157.1, on the reverse strand, counting down.
TTTTCTCACATAGTTATAAATGCTTGATCCATTCTAAGTTTGAAATTTAGATAAATTTCATTCCTCAAAGACGGAGCTCAAAGAACGAAACAATTCTGTATTTGGTATGGGTATTGAGATACATGGCCGGATTACGGCTTCCGGTGTGCATGTGTTTTTATTAAAATTCACAAATACATAGCTGCATGTAGTTCACCAGTTAATTCAACAGCTCAACAATCTTAATTGCTTCGTTGAAGGACACAGATTTCGTTTACTATTTTAAAAATGTGTCTATGTCGAGTAAAAAAACCCAATGCGTTTAGTTTACCGTGTGATTTCATTTTATTTCATGTGATGGACTCGGAGGTTTGATCGCTTGCGCTTGGAATTAAGTTACACTGTAAATGGCTTCCAGCTTTAGATATTCCAAATTCTTGTCGTATGCAGTACCATGAAAATGTCAAGCTTTCCACTAGAGATAGAGAAGAATATACAGGCCATGAAAAGCTATAGGTTTTTATAGTAGTGATGAACCTGAGATCAAAGAAATCCTCAACGGCTCCCTCACTTTCGCTTAGCACAGATCAGCCCACTTCTTTGGTCTTTTTCTTGTTTAGTTTCTGGTCAAGTTTCATCCGTATAGAGGTATTGAATGAAGAGGAATACTCTATCCTGCGAATCCTGTATTGCTACGTACAGCTTCCAACAAAACATATTCTTGCATTCTACAACGATTTTGACACACACTATCGCATGCTCGCATGTATTCTTCTCAGAAACAAAACATTGTTACTCCAGAAAATGACGTCAGAAGCCAACTCGTCCCATTCTCCGCTATTCCTTGGTTGTGAACATGGAAACATGCAAAATTATAAACTTTGAAAATTCGTAGAAAATTAACAAAAATAGCTACAACGATAATTTTTTCGCAGTGGTGATCATGAGAAAAAGGAAACTTATATTAGCGAAAAAAATTTTGGGGGTTAGTGGCACTTTAAGCTTGCAGGATCTGTGTTGAAGATCGCATCATTTGAATTCGCAAACCTTCAGTATTTTAATTCATTATTTTTAATTCACGCAGTGTTCACATCAGTGATTGTTTTGTGATAAACAAAATATAGTTCACCTTGTCGCTTATATTTATATGCTTACAAGTAATGAAGAAATATCTAAAATTGAGAAAACATACCTTGAAAAACATCGACAGGTTTTTCTAGTCCCTGACAGACAAGTCAGTCTTTGACAAAGGCCTCGTCCTTCCTGATAAACTCATCCATCTTTCGAAAACATGGGTGTCAAATGCCCGGGGGGGTCGCCCCGGGGTATGCTAATGCCCAGCCCCTGGGCCGCGAGAAAATTTGCTAATGCCCCACCCCCGGGACTGAAAACAGGGCAAATGCCCCACGGTTGCCTTAGGGGGGGGGGGGATGGGCACCACTGGAATTGATTGATGCATAAACATGAAAAAATTTCATCGTTTTAGCAATTATGATTCGCCGTTTATTGTATGTTCCGGATTACGAGGTTAGTTCATTAAATAGTTTGTAAATTTGGAGTCTGAGCCTACAACTCGCTGAAAACAATTCGCAACTGAGAATTAGCCGGAAGATCTTTCTTGAAGCCAAATTTTCTTATTTGAAGCTTCTGCACAAACTTTTCGTCCTCCTTTGGCATGACATCATTGTCTTAGAAAATTTCCTTTTGTCTTTCAGTCAATCTTAATTCAGAATTACGATGTGTATTTTGCACTGGTGTTACACTTTTTGCACTGCATTACACTCTTGCTCGTTGCTGCATTGTGTGGTTCCAGAAAATATCCATACCCCTACCACAGAGGGAATTAGAAATTCCGAAGGGGAGGGGGGTCAAAGACCCAGGAAATTGAGAGGGAAGGGGGGTTGTGTGATTGATTTAGTTTCCAGAGGTCCTTTGATTCAATACAGATTTGAGTGTCGATCTTCTGTTCAAAAATCCTTTGTTACCTACTAAGTAGAACTTTCACATGAAAAATAGTGGCTTGAATACTTGAATTTGAATCACATTATAGTTATTTGAAATACAACATGTACATTTTCTTTCTTCAAAAAGCACTTTCGAAGCCAACAAATGTGAAGAACGTGCTGCTGTGTGGAAATGACTGCCATTACTTGTTACCAGTCCACATGAAGTTCCCTTCAGGACCGAAAAGCACTGGAGACTAGCCTAGTTTCTTTTCACATGGGTCTAATCGAAGTGGCAGTCAATTTCTTTCATGAAAATTAGTTTTTTTATAAAGGTAGAAATGATATTACGATTTCGTAAACTTGAGAATTTCTTATCCCTGTTTATCTCTGTCTATTTGTATGTAATTTTGCTGCAAAATTGGCTTTCATACCAAGTCTGCTAGTGATCATGTTCGCAATAAAAGTATGGTGTCAATTTCATCCACACTTATTTTATCAGTCCTTCAATGGAAGTTATACCACATTTACAAAGGGAGTTAGTCATGTAGGAAGTTAATTTGAAAAGTTACCATTTTATCTTTTCTTTTAATGCATGTTTCACTAAACTGTTGAATGCTTTCTTTGCGAGTATCTTCAGATATATATGTTGCAATCGATCGAGAATATTAGAAGTTATGTGCAATACAGATGGCTAAATGTTTGGAGTGTTTACTTTTACTTTAACACACTTTCTTGCCAAAACGTTTTTCCAGAGGGTATGGGGGGGGGGGGGGGGGGTGTACAAAAAAGTAGTGGAAATTCCAGAGGGGTGGGGGGGGGTTGTTTTAGTGTTCAAAAATTGGAAATTCCGGGGAGGAGGGGGGGCTTACGTGAAATTCCCTCCGTGGTGGGGGAATGAATATTTGCTGGAACTACACATTGCATACATTGTAAATTTATTTGTCTGTCCGCTTATTGACAATAAAAATTAGCCAATGAGCGCACAAGAATTAGTGCTGTTACGGTAAAATAATCTATTGTTGCCGCTGAATGTTTTTGTTGCTGTGATGTTATCTTGTAACGTTGAACATGAGAGGAACACAACTATTCAGTGATGATATTAGTTATGATGCCATAGATCCTTTGTTTTTAGCTGAATATTTTTAGCATCAAGTAGGACATCAGTTATGTCGTCTTCAGTTGCTGTCAGAAAAAGCTGTTTGTCCTGCATGTTGAATATTAGAGTTTGTTTATATGTTTTGACTTGAGCGATCTTCTACAAACACTCAAGCATGCCACTGCTTTTTTCTGGGTTGGTCTTTTGCTTTAACTTGCAGCTGTCACATCTCATTCGTTGATGTTTTCATAGTCTGCTGATATGTCCTAAATAATGGCTGCTAATTGGACTAGGCTTGTCATCCATGCCTCTATAAGTGGTCCCTTGGAATAACAGCTTTATCCCAACTGCAGGGTGTCACTTCCTTGGCAAAACCCGAAAAAGTGTAAAATACATTGGACAGAAATGAGACAAAAAATTCCAGCATTCTTGCCAAAAATCAAAAATAAAAGACTAAATTGGAGAAAACCTGCAAACCACGCAAGACATTATCACCAAAAAGCTGCAGTTTTACCTGCAAAAACCAAACCAAAAATTGGCCAAATCCACAAAACCAAAACTATAGATGCCCCCTCTTCAAGCATGCATTACACATGAAGTAACATTTAAAAGGTGGCTCTGAACCGCATGTACAGAATTTTTGTAAACTTTGGCAAAAGTTGCATCTTATCCTGCTTATCAAAATTCCATTTCATTTCCATTTTATTTCCATTAACAACACAAAAGATAAACAAAAAATAACGCAATACACTAGAAATTTGTCATAATTTAAAGACGATAACTTAACAGTTTTAAGGGTCAGGTAATGGTAAAGAAGAAAAAAATTTCACCATGCCATTTTTGAAATATAAGTGCTTAAAGCTGAAATTAAGGATGTTTTTAGCAGGTCATAGTGTTGCTGTGGTAACCTATTGTGTCACGAAAATATTACCAACGTTTTCACCAGTGATTGGGTAGTATTTTGATGCCATGATTGTAGCATGAATTGATTAAGAGTGCTATTATGACCTATCAAAATCTATGTCTTGGAAAGTCCTGGAAACTGATTTGAGCCACCTTAAGGTTGTGATTTTCTTTGTTTTAACTTGATGAATTATTGAGAATGTTAAATCCAGTAACAATGGTTGCACTTCTGGCAAGGTCTCAGTAAATTATGGGGATTATGCCTTGAGCTCAAATCCTTCCTCAGCAGTATTTATGCAGTTTTCCTTTGTGTAGTTATCTCCTTGACCCTTAGGTTCTTAAATGGCCTGTCTAATTAAGTGGTATAATTATCTGGTATTTGTTATCTTGTCAGGTCTGCAACGTGACAAAGAAATTTAGTAGTCATCAGGATGTCTGAATTATTCAAGGTGTTTGTATATGGAACCTTAAAAAAAGGATTTGCAAACCACCACCTTATGCAAAATGGGGCAATTGGAGTGGTTCAATTTGTAACAGCAGGACTTACTAAGGAAGCTTTTCCACTTGTGGTGGGAACTGATGCATCAATTCCTTTTCTGCTTCCTTTGAAAGGTCAAGGAAAGGTAAATAAAAACATTTCATTGTAATATGAAGCAAGTCTTGATTAAAATGCATTAAATGGTGCATACTGCGGGAATTTAACTTGTTTTCTTGAGAGTGGGGTGCAAAGATAACTGTGAAAAAATCAGAGACAGTATTGGAATATTAACTCCAATGGTGCTGCAGCTCTCTGATCCTTAAGGGAGGTAACTGTCTCAGAAAAATTACAGCTTGATGTCAAACACTTGTCAGTAGTATTTCTATTAATTTTCTTTTTTTCCAGCAAGTTCATGGTGAGATCTATGAAGTGGATGGCAATGTTCTCAGTCAACTGGATGAATTTGAAGAACACCCTACATGGTATAAACGTACAAAATGTGAAATAATCACAACTGCGACAGCACCAGGATGTCAAGCTGGAGATGTGTTGTCGTGTTTTGCTTACTTTTTGACTGATTTTACAGAGAAATTTTTGTCTCATGAGTTTCTCAGTGAATATACCCAGGATTGTAACAAAATGTACTTGAAAAGTGACGAAAGGCCTAATGTTAAAGTCCAGTCTCAACGAGGTAAATGATCAATAGTAAATTTGTGCAGTAGATCATTCATTTGACAAGTTAACTAAAATTGTTACTAGAATCACTAACAGCACTACCAGCAATATTTTGCTCTGTACTAATTAGTGTAACATCAACTATTTTCAGATCTTATAACTATATTTTTGTATTTATTTTATTCTTTCCTCATATATCCTAATATAAATTATGCAATTTAAATTTAAGTGTGTTTATAATTAAGAAATAGAAAACATGTACCGTGTTTCTATCGAGTTATACAAACGCGAGTGGAAGTTTGGGAGAACGAGGAAATCCTGTGGGAACACGTGCAGCAGGCGAGTGTTTCC
>JAHPZR010009157.1:0-2500 GCA_019787425.1 Platygyra sinensis | reverse complement strand
TTAACGACAAACAGCAAGGGTTATGAAAGCCAAGCACGATCTCGCTCACATCGCTTTACAGTCTTTACAGGTAAATTAAAGCAACCATAACCACTAACCTTTCTCAACTGCAATCCACGCGATAAAGGACGCCAGCACAACGGTGTCCCAAACCTCGGTGTTGTTCGTGGTCAGGAGCAGTCGCGGCGCAATGCATTCTGGTAGAAGGCGCAATGCATTCTGGTAAAAAGCCGCAATGCATTCTGGTAAAAAGTGATGAATTCGAGATTCGTACTCCCTTTATATTTATATATGTGCTTTAATGTCTCGATCCCTTGTCACGAGCACTCGCCAACGATTCGTCGTGAATGCATGAAGTTGATACATACAAGGACAGATTTTAAGTTACACGCACAACTTGACCACGACTAAAGAAATCGAGGTTATAATGTAAGACTTGGAAACGCGCAGATAGATCAATGACTACGTAAAATATGTCATTATCAACAGAATGTGCCGCAGCATTACTATCTTTTAGATATCCTAGTCTAATATAAAAGAAAGGTAGGAAATTTGAGATTTCGCTGTGGTTTTTTAGCCTCGCTTTCAGCTGACCATAATGCTCTGCGCTGTAGAAGAGCTCGCTTTCAACGGACCAGCAATGCACTGACTGCGAAAAGGTAATGAAACCTGAACACAGAAAGGCTGACCCGTACGGTTGGGGTTAAACTGTTTTTTGTACCTGTTCAATATTTTTCGTCAGGCCACGGCCTGACTTCTTCAGGGACTTGTTTAGCGAAGCAGCGCCCAGGGCCTCGCCCCTCTAACATTAGATAAGTTTGTTAATAATATATTTTTCAACATTAATTTTCGTTTAAATTTTAGTGACGAAAATCAGAGAGAGTATATTGATCTATTGTGGAGTTTGTGAGAGTAAATGTAATTAGCGAATATACAACAAGGTGTAATTGAGTTTTCTTTAACAGAGTTTTGTTTGCATTGGGGGAGTTGGGTAAAGAGTCCGAAAACGTTTCTTAGCAAGACGGATGTTGGTTAGTGTAATTTACATATTGACCCATTGAATTAACTCTCGCTGGGAAAGCTTTTGAGAAATTGACAAAGTTAAATAAATGTATGCTTCGATAGGAGTCTTTCATTTTCACAAATATAAACAATCACTAGCTTGTTTAAATACCAAAGCGGAAATAATTCTTTCGGTACTATGATTCTATGTATTATAGAATTTGTAGTGGAATTTTTTAAATTATTTTCTCTGCAAATCTGTTTTGCCTAATTTGAAAATGGTTGCCATTCAGGTTGAAATTAAAATTATAATATTGCTCCATTTCTTTCTGGGGCCGGTTAGGGGAAACGAATATTGGTCTTTTCATTTAGTAGCCAGTTAGAATTTTCCCTTTTTTTGCCTTTATTTTCTGTAAGTCAGTTTCAAGATTTCCAGCTAATTTAAAACTTATGTATTATGACTTCCTTAGATAATTTTCTTTAGGTTTGTCGTGAGAACGTGCTTTAATTACTAAAAGCCATTCGGAATAGCATTTATACTTGATAAAAATTTAGGAAATTAGTTCTAAAAGTCGTGTGTTGACTTTGAAACTCTTGAATAAGAAAGAAAATTTTCCCATTGATCATTAATTTAAGTCATGATACAAATAATCATGTGGAAAAGCCATTCCCCGAAAAAAAGAAGGGTTTCCCGCCGATTATTAAAAAGGCTTTTTCTATTAAAAAGGATTATTTCCTGCCATGTTTCATAGTTCGTACTGAGATTTAAGTTCAGGAAAAAAAGATAGATATATCCTTATAAAAGGCTTGGCAACTAGGAGCTAGATATTTTGCATCATAGCTACATCTGAGCAGAAAGTTTAATCCTCCAAGTTTTCTATAAAAAAATAATCTGGTATTGATTTACAATTAGGCTGACGGGCATTTAAAAAGTCTTAGAGGATCCAAGGCAAGTCCTTTATGCCTTTATCATTATTTTCAACCTCCAGTCATACGAATTTCAGCCTTTATGCATAGTCTTGATAAAATGCTTTCTCTCTTAATTTTGTTTTTTTGTTGTTTCCAAAGGAAACTGCCAATAACTTAGGTTGATGGTGTCTATAATTTTCATTCGGGACATTAACATTAGACGCTGGTTAACTATTTGTGACCGCCCGAGCGGTCTTCATGATCAAAACTTTCCGAACAGGGTCAAATTTCTGCTTTCCATTTAAATCCAGTTTTGTCTGTAATTTCTTGAATTTTTAAAATCAAAATTAAGGTGCTTGTTTTGCTATAATCAATAGGAGAAGTAATCTCCCTAAAATTTTAACATGGTCGTTTAGCCACTTCTAATTAGTAATGGCTTGGTTTTGTTCAGTTGCACCACTCCTTTGCTAGCCGCATTCGCCTTTCAGTCTTTTTCACGTTTAATTTTAAACCAGATATCGGGCACCAAATCTACCTGACCGTTGTTAAGGGCCGTGTTTCTACAGAAGTAACATCTGCACAGAATAGG